>OZ010596.1:44137469-44154969 GCA_963932145.1 Acanthosepion lycidas | reverse complement strand
TCTGAAACCAGTGACGGAGATATGCTCATATCACTCAGTAGAACTTCGGTTCTAGGGTGTAAATCTGGCAAAGGTATTGCAGACAATTCGAGAGTGGAGCTGAAAGAGAACATAAGAGCAAAATACTACCTTATCTGCGGTAGATGTTAGTACTTTAAATTGATTTTACAGTGCTCCAGTGATTATCCGAACTACCGTGTCTTTTATCTCCCCTAATTACACATCTTTTAGGTTATGGCGAATTCGGATGGAGCAAAATAGTAGAAATGATTGATTTGATTTTACGGCTTATCAACCCTTTACAAGTTATTTAAAACTGAAACATATTTTTGAACCGTAAGATAATTTTTAGATAATAATGACTTCTTATAAAAATTTTAATATTTAACCCACAGCTGGGAGAAGACGCGATGAAGTCATAGTTTTCCCAAGAGTATTTAGGCTTTAGAGAAAATACCGAAACCAGTGAAATTCGAACTCAGCTTTCCAATTTCTCATTCCGAGGTGTTATCTATTACACCACGCGTACATCCAATCTTACCACACCTGGTATTCCCATCTAGGTACTGACTAGACTCAACGTTGCTTACTTCCAGTGATCGTACGAGAACCGGTGTTTCAATGTGATATGGTCGTTAGCCAACTAGCCAGGAAAATAGCTGTAGAGTATGTTTACAACTTTTCGTCTACAATGGAGCTTTACCGCTAATTTCCGCATCCGCTCGTATATTTTCAAGGAAGTTCAGGAGGGCCATCCCCAGCTATATGATGACGGCTGTTTCGCAACTAACTCAAATCTCTAACTTTTAAAAGTATTGTAAAGGAGCAATTATTGTCAGAAACATGTAGAAAGCCAAGCTTGCCACGTTCTCTAAATACTGTGGGTATCACTGTCTCTTTTAAATTTCGTGAGAGATAACTATGGTGCGTGGCAATTCACAGGTAAGGAAAAGGAAGCAGTAGAGAAGGCAACGGGAAGCCACTCCACAAACTTTCCCCATCAGTCATGGCAATTCACAGATAATAAAGAAAAGTAATCTATGAAAAAATTACGAGAAACCACTCCACTATCTTTCCCATGAAGTCATGGCAGTTCACAGACAATAAAGAAAAGGATGTCTATGGAGAAAGCAACGGGGATCCACTCCACTGTCTTTCCCAAGAAGTCATGGCAATTCACAGATAATCAAGAAAATGAATCTGTGGAGATGGCAAGAGGAAACCACTCCACTCTCTTTCCTAAGAAGTCATGGCAATTCACAGATAATAAAGAAAAAGAAATCTGTGGAGAAGGCAACGGGAAACCACTCCATTCACTTTCCCCAGAAGTCATGGCAATTCACAGATAATAAAGAAAAGGAATCCGTGGAGAAGGTAACAGGAAACCACTCCACTCTCTTTACCAAGAAGTCATGTCAATTGACAGATAATAAAGAAAAGGAATCTGTAGTGAAGGAAAATGGAAACCACTCCACTATCTTTCTGGAGAAATCGTTGAAATTCACAGAAAAATAAAGAAACGGTATCTTTTGAGATTTACTTTTGATCTACCTCATCAAATGAAATGTCGTTTTTATGGGTTTAAAGTCATTTTGAAATATGTATCTTCTTATATTAATCTCTGTTAGAGAGTTATCTCCCTTTTTTACGCTGACGTCCACTTTTAATTTGCATAAACCTTGAATTTCAGTTTTAAGATACTATTTCTAGATGCTCGTCTGGATTTCTTCTCCGCAGTTTATTGTGTTCTGCCCGGCGTAGTCATCTATTCTGCGATTTTTATTTAAATAGTTCTGAATCTGTTATAGTGAGTAGCATGTTGGTCTTTCGAAACCAAGATCTGTGGGTCCCATCTTGTCTTTGATCTTTCGTCCTGGCTAAATTTGCTGCTTGTGTTTTGCGTCTATATCCTTATGATTACTTATTTTACTTGCTGAAAATCCTTATTTCACTTCCTTTTACCAATTCTAGTAACTCGTTAAGTCCCTTTCCCTATGCACATATGTGTGTGTGTTTGTGTGTGCGTCTGTGTATTTAGGCAGCAATCATTCTTTCATGCACATTTCATTGAATACGACAGACAAGGTGCTTTTGTTTAATTTTTTACACAATTTCTCATGCGATCTAATTTTTTTTTTCTTTTCGGATGATAAATTACATAAAAACTGTCCGAATGGTCTTTTTATCCGAACGCTTTCGGCTATACATTTGACCATTTTCAAGGATTAAATATTTTAACTGTTAAATACGAAATAATTTGTTGCATGTATGTGTCTTTCGTATTCAATGAAATGTCCATATATATATATATATATATATATATATATATATATATATATATATATATATATGCAGTGAACGTTTTCAGTTTTTGTTTATCTCTTCTCCATTTACGTCTTGGTAAATTTTCTTTCGCTCTTTTTTTAAAAAAAAAAAACGCTTTTCGTGTATTGGCCAATTCTTTTCAACCGCATCTCTTTAGCCAGTTTTTTTTTTTGGGGGGGGGGATTGCTTCCCCCTTTTTGTTGTTTTTTTTTTTTTTTTTTTCTCTCTTTTTCCTACCTATAAATAATGTTATTTATTCTTATCTTTCCCTCCTGGAATCAGCCTTTTGCTCCTCGAATAGAAGTACTGGTCTGCATAATGAATCAACATTTTGTAACTTTTCTTCCTGCGGGGTATACACTGGCGGCGGGTCCCATAATACGCAGAGTCTATCACCAGCACCCCAATTTCCAAGAAAGAACGCCCACTTTCCATGTAGATTAAAGTACAAATCGAGATATTTTTAAAATTCGGATTTAATTGTAAACTGGAAGCGTACACTGGACATACACCCTTATGCAAATTAATTGATCCAACCTCTTTAGTTTACTTTCTTTCACCATACGGTCGGTTTTAGACCCACTGGAGCGACAGGGTGTTATCGATTTCGATGTATCCTCTGATTAGGTCATTCTCAGTGGTATGCAATAAAGTGAATCTATTTTCTGGGCGTTTGATGAAATGAAATTTATTTGGCTTTGAAAAATATTGCGTCATCCGAGATTGCATCAGATTTTTATCACGACAAAACACTATTGTCTCGACTGTCGATTAGTTGTCCTAGGGCCATTGCATGTGATGGATGTTACTCCAAGGAAGCGTACGAAAATTGTAACGCTGCATGAACACACTGGCAAGCCTTACCAGTGAGCAAATCAAAGTACTAACGACTAGCCTGGAAACTTTCCTGATTTAAATTCAATCGAGAATATGTGGTCAATCTGCAAGAAACGTCTTTGTGGAATGGACATACGAATTACTAACATGTCTACTTGGTCATGTTTCATTGGAAAAATACGAAAGAAAGTAAATAATAATATTCTTATTGTTCAATTAATTTGCACAAGGATGTATGTATATATTTTCCACTAAAAAAAAATCTACCATTTTGATTTTAGTGTAAAGCAGACATATGTCTACCTCTTTACACCAGCGTAAAAAGGTGCCAATATCTACGTGTTGAATTATAGTGAAAAACGGGCCTATATATCCCTGTTTGATCTAAGGGCAGACAGCACGGATAATTAACTTACTGAATCCAGTGTAGACCGAACCTCTCTCTTCTGTTTTGATTTAAGTGTAAAGTGTCTTCTGCATGCCGTTTTGTGCATTGAGTGAACAGGAGCAATGTCTTCCTTTTTAAATCTCGTCTCAACCGGGATTATCATTTACCCTAATGTAAAATGCAAATATCTATAACTATGCAGTCATGAATATTGATTTGTTTAAGACATATGTCCACATTCTTATTCATCATGTTCACATAGTTGTAGGTTTTGTTTTTATTATTATTATCCTACTAAAATTGTGCTTGTCCCTTGCTTCGTTAGTTTGCACGGCCTTTACGCCCTGCCAATACCTCATAAATAATGAATTATACCGTTTTGATCTCGTGTAAAGAGCGGAAAAGGCACTATTTGGTTTCAGTAAGAAAATGAAAGAAAGCAAGAAATAGATAGATAGATAGATAGATAGATAGATAGATAGATAGATAGATAGATAGATGTGTTTAACAGCTGTTTCAGTGAAATAAAAAAAGTTACCAATTTCAAATGGTTTCTTTTGTACCCTCTTACTTCTTAAAATAATGACCACCATTCATATTTATGAGTGTTATTGCAATATTTTGTTAAAGTTGTTAAGCTCAAATATTTCACGATGTGATAAGGGAATATATCGGGATATTTTATTGTTATAGAACACGCCATGAGGTTACTCAATCATTGACTTAAGAATTCATCTGAATATCAAAATAGGAAACCGTGAAAATTTCACTGGTGAGAACTAGTTATTATTATTATTATTATTATTATAATTATTGAGTGAGATAGAACAAAAGATTGTTGCTCTAGTTTAAATATACGTAGCTTAATATATAATAACACTCCATCTACTTCCGTAATATGGCGACAGAACTTTCAAAAACAACACGTATACTTGCTGGTATGGCTCAGTTGTAAATGTCTTGGATACCTCATCATTCAAACTTTAAAAAACAAGTTTCTCGAAACCTAGCGATAACTCTCTAACTACTTCGGTTCAGTTATTATTATTATTATTATTATTATTATTATTATTATTATTATTATTATTTCCTTTGATTTCTGGTGTGTTCTCATTTCTTAACGGGTCCTGACCAGTGACCTAAGACCAGAAATGACATCATGATATTTTCCACTGAGCAGTTTAACCCTAGAACACTAACCATCAATTAAAGTTATACCACTACTAACCATGGGTATATCATATCAAAATTTTTTTTTTTTAAATATTAAATATAAATCTTTATTTGAAATATTTTACATGCAGACACTTTAATCTTTGTACTTTGAGTTAACATTAATAGGACCTGAAAAACATTATTTAGGTAAGAAAATCAGGTACTGAAAATTGTAATTAAAAATAGGAAAATTTGTGCCGGGTACCCATGTTTAGTGTTCTAGGGTTAAAAAAAATCTCACATATTTTACATGAAGTCCTTCGTGAAAACATTTTTTTGTATTTCTTCAATGAGTTTATTGGAAGCTTTTCCAATCAACCTAAGTCTCCAACTACAATTGTAATAATTTATGTCCTCGTGTGCCACATTTTTGTGATTTCCACTTCAAGGTCTTTGTATTTTGATAGGTTTTTGAAGATACATTACAATCTACAGGGACTGTCATGCAAATAAGAAAGCATATTCTGTTCTTGTGTGTTTTGATCGCGATCTCTGGTCTCTTAGCTTTGGTTGTTCTGTCTACGTGTATTGTAAAGTCCCGTAACATTTTTACAGTTCCTATTTCTGTAACCAGTTCTGGATGAACGTGCATATTACTTTCAGTTTCCTTCCCGTAAGAATTGCACATTTTCCAGTACAGATATTGACCCCATCTATCATGCCGAGTTTCATATTCAGTGGGTGCAAAAACTGTGCAGCCTGATACAAGATGGTCAATTGTTTCTGGATATTTATCACAGAATATATATTTGGAGTTAAAACAATTTTTCAATATGTGCAAAGGTTTAATCTAGATTATTGTAAAAGATCGTATCTGATTTTCATTGTTAATATGATATTACCACAACTTGACAATGGCGTTTTGGTGCTGATTTCTCTTATATGTTCTAAATTGAAAACTTTCATCGTTAAGAATTTTTTGAGTGGTAACTTTTTCTCAACAAATGAATACCTTAAAGATGGAGGATTAAAAGTTGTATTTTCGGCATGTTATGCTCTATGAATTACGGAAATGATTCAGGATCGGAACTACGACAAAAAAAAAAAAAAAAAAAAAAAAAAACAGCCAGAAGGTTTATTTTGATCGGGTTCCACTTCTTCGTGCGGTGAAAAAATGGTTTGGCACATTTTGTCAGGGTGATTTTAACCTAAACGATAAACTATGCTCCAGGCGACATTTCTGACGTTGATGAAGACCGCTCTGTTTTCGATTGTGGAGAATAAACCGAATATACGACGGAAAAGATTGCTTTGAGAATCGATATTTCGCCATTTGAAGAGACACGAGTTCAAGAAAAACGGCCGATTTTGATAAATCCAAAATGAGTCTTTTTCCAACACGACAATGTAGAACTTCCTGTTACAAAATAGATCTTACAGAAGCTTAAAGATTTAAAATGGGAAACCCTCCATCACCCAACGTATTCTCCTAACGTGGCTCCTTGGAATTTTTATTCGTTCCTGTCTCTACAGAACAATTTAAATGACAGATTGACTTTGTACAGTCAGTCGAAAAAGACCAGACAATCTTTTTCCAACTACGAAAATGGCATCAACAGGCTTGTAGAACGATGGGAGACAGTTGTTAAAAACAATGGTGACTATATACTAGACTAATAAATGTCTTGTTTTTTTTTGTTTTTGTTTTTTGTTAGTATGTAAGTTGTCAACTAACTGCTATTGTAATTATTTGCGTCTGTACTATTTTCACATTCTTCCTTGATATATCATGTCTATGCTTGACTCTCCACAACTTCCTTTTATTGCTCCAAGTAACCTTCGAGTCATTAACAACCATTTCCTTAAGGGAATGCCAAGGATTGTAGGCTTAGATATGTAGGTGGTGGGTTAGATAACGGTTCGAAATTGGAGTTCTGATTCCAGTCATCCATTTACTCGCAAGTGCCACTGGGAAAGACATGAATCCATCTTTTCTCCCTCCATCTATGGGTAAATTAATAAGACTTGTATCAGTAAATAATTATTATCTCCAGGAACTCTTATGTTCTGGAATTAAATAAACTGCAAAATGTTGATAAGCCGTAAAAAGCTAATCAATAAATCAACCAACCAATCTTCTTGATCTGCCATTCATTGAGACCATCTCGTTAAGAGAGTTACTCACAGTTGTGTATACTTCTGTTCTTTTAATATGTCATGTGAAGGTTAAATTCTCTGGGCTTTCTATCTTCATAATGTGTTCGTAGAAGTTTCTTCGTAGGTCCTGTTTTCCTAAAAAAAATAAAAAAACATGGTTGCTAAGAGATTCGGACAATTTTACATTTATTCTTGGTTAGCATAAGCTCATCTATCTCGTTTCAAGTCTGTTCTTTATCTGTGATGAGATTGTCAAGTATGTACAGGCGTAGAGAGGCGATTACACATTACGAAATAGTTTATCACCCAGAGAAAAGAGCCATTTACCTATCTCTTAATACTTCAGACATGAGGAGATTGTCCAGAATTCACTTCCATTTGAGAGATAAGGCATTACTTAAGAGTTTTGCACACTCTCCTCTAACAGTCACTGCTATATGGGAGATTAGATATTGCATTGTATTTCAGCAATCTTTTCTTTGTATCTGGCATTTTCCTATCAGTACGTTACTTCGTTTATGAAAGGCATAAAGAGACTGTCCAGCATTCACTGCTATATAGGAGATTAGATATTACATATCAGTTCAGCACCCTTTTCTTCGTTTCTAACGACATTTTCCTATCTCTTAATACTTTGCTTAGTATATGAAAGGCATGAGGAGATTGTCCAGCATTCACTGCCATATAGGAGATTAGATATTACATAGCAGTTCAGCACTCTTTCCTTTGTTTCTAACGACATTTTCCTATCTCTTAATACTTTGCTTAGTTTATGAAAGGCATGAGGATATTGTCCAGCATTCACTGCCATATAGGAGATTAGATATTTCATAGCAGTTCAGCACTCTTTTCTTCGTTTCTAACGATATTTTCCTATCTCTTAATACTTTGCTTAGTATATGAAAGGCATGAGGAGATTGTCCAGCATTCACTGCCATATAGGAGATTAGATATTACATAGCAGTTCAGCACTCTTTCCTTTGTTTCTAACGACATTTTCCTATCTCTTAATATTTTGCTTAGCTTATGAAAGGTATAACGCGATTGTCGAGCATTCACTGTCATATGAGATTAGATATTACATAGCAGTTCAGCACTATTTTCTTTGTTTCTAATGACATTTTCCTATCTCTTAATACTTTGCTTAGTTTATGAAAGGCATGAGGAGATTGTCCAGCATTCACTGCCATATAGGAGATTAGATATTACATAGCAGTTCAGCACACCTTGTTTCTAATGACATTTTCCTATCTCTTAATACTTTGCTTAGTTTATTAAAAGCATGAGATTATTCTGAAATTCACCACCACAGAAGAGTGTAGAGATGTGTTTAAACCGTATATAGAAGTATAGCACTCTTTTCTTTATAGTAGTTGAGTATTCTTGGTAAACATTGGTATCTATACTGATGCTAAATATATTTCTCACTTAGCAGATGCACCATTCCGACTCTGCATTAAGACTCGCACTGGCGCCTACTCCATGAGAATTCCGTTATCTATTCTCTGAGAAAGGAAGATCTCGGTACTGTCAGAAACTGTCTCGCCCAAAAATTACTGGTAGAAGCAATTAAAATAGAGATAGATTATACAAATAACGACGGCTAATACTCATTCTAAGGCATTGTCATGTGGACAATGTTCTTGGTATGTGATATAATGGAATATGCGTACACCTGTGTTCCCCCTCAATGGAATATGATTGGCTGGTGTCCGTCATAAATACCTACGGACGTGTAGGTACGAGAGTCAAGAGCCTTAGTCTGAGAGCTAAGTCTATAACGACACCCATTGGACTACGCCATTGATCTAAACTTTTTACCTGCGATTTACGAAGCGTAACAGTCGATTACTGCTACTGTATTCTACTTGGTTATAGTAGCCAAAACCACTTAGCTACTTCGTTCAAGTATATCCCTTTCCGGGACATATCAGTATGATATCGTAGTATCCTATACGCAACATAATAAATAAAATACTTGGTCATTCATCGCCTGCGTCTCACTTCCCTTCAGGACGTGAGTGATGATGGCTCTCCGCAAATGCCTACCTTTGGTTGCCCTTAGCGGACTTTCTCCTTTTGGCATACCTCCCGCTTGACATTTCCGCCACCCGTTCACAAAATCTCCTCAGATATCTTGCCCGTTCTCTTCTCCTAACTCTCTTGCCTTCAATGCGCCCTGCGAGTTTTAGGTTTTCCAAGCCTTCCTTCCTCATTATGTGTTCAAGTAATTCCGGCTGTCTCCTCCTTATTTTCAGTATAGGGGTTTTCGAAGCGTAGCTTAGGTGCGGCAAAAGGCCGACTGTTTCTGATACCCTTTGGCCGAATGTCGGTAACGTGGATGAACTTTCAACAGGGGAGATGACAGAGAAGTTTTTCTGATATTGTTTTCTTATTTTTTTATTCCGTATTCCGTAAGGTAAAAGAAAAAAAGGGGTTAGAAAGACAAAAATTTGAATATAAGGTTTTTTGGGAGGAAAGAAAAAGAGAGATAAATATGCAGAGGGGAGAGGGAAAGAGAGCGGGAAATAAAAAAAAGAGGGAATTAAACCTAATAAACAGGGTGACCAAGAAAAGACTTTTTACTTCCGGCACTTGACAAGTTAAAAAACAGTGTGGAGTGATCATATTCAAAATAGATTCATTTAAATTGTCTAGTCATTTTAAACAGCTAAACCATCATCATCATCGCATTATAACCGTCACAATTACAAATAAATAATAAAAAAAAAATATAAAACATTGGGTGTCGCGGCTGGGTGTCTGAAACATTCGGTCATGTCCTTCCTTTCAAAAATAGGCACCACTGGCCGTTGGCTGAAAAGCGTTTCGCATCGCCTTCAAAAAACTGTTCAACATGCGTCAAGTTGGATTTGGTCGAGATCAAAGCAAGCAAATAAAATGCGCGCAACATCACGACCCAACATGCGCAGGTGAGATATTTGCGTGGTCGTCTATAACGACTTTTACGAGCGCGTCCATAACGGCAAATGCGTTCAGGAAACATTCATTACGGATAGAATTTACAAAAAGGAACGAGCAATTAGCTAATCTTCATACCCTGCCTGGTGGCAAACGCTGCTGGGGGCGCCAGGTATAGCGGTCCCGCTATAGCCACCGAAACCGTGATATCACACGTTGTATGTTAAAAAAATAATTAATATTAAAAATAATATTTGAAATCAATATAATGATTTTATTGCGCTGTTCCTACATTGAGCTTTCTGTGGATTTTTATCCTCCTTGGAATTATCCTTAGTATTCATCAATTATATATATATATATATATATATATATATATATATATATATATATATATATATATATATATATATATACTTGACATTATATATACATTTAAACGCTACAAATGACAAGGAATTGTGGAGAGCCATGGTCACCAATGTCCCGAATGGACACAGCAGATAGAATGAATTTAACCGGATATTATATAGAGAAAATATTTGATTTTAGGATTATTTTATATTGATCTTTCTATGTAACATCAGGTTACATTCGAGCTCATGACTCAAGGATAATAGTCAATCAGGCATGTCTTGCTTAATATTGAAGAAGAAGAAGAAGAAGAAGAAGAAGAAGAAGAAGAAATGAAAAAAATCAAGAACAAGATGAAAAAAGGCAAGGAGAAGAAGACGTAAAACCAGAAGAAGAAAAAGGACAAGATGGAAGAAGAAGAAGAAGAAGAAGAAGAAGAAGAAGAAGAAGAAGAAGATGGTAAAGAAGAAAAGAAAAAGATTGTAGAGAAGAAATAAAAAGATATCAAGGAAATGGAAAACAACATGAAAAAGAAAAAGATGTGATGGAACCGAAGAACATGAAAAGGGCAAGAAAATGAAGTCAAGAACAAAAAAAGGGTAAGAAGAAAAAAGAAAAGAGAAAGAAGATGTCACAGAAGAAGAAAAGAAGAAAAATCGAAAGAAAAAAGATGGTAAGAATATATCAATGAAACAGAAAGGAATATAAAAAGGAAAAAAAACGCGAAGGTAAAGAAGAAGATGGTGAAAAATATGAAATAAAAAAAAATATGAAGAAAATGAAGAAAAGAAGAAGTAATAAAATACGAAAGAAAAGAAGAAGAATGTGAAAAACGTCATGAGTTCAAGCGCCATACGAGGCTGGCATCCCGCTCTCACCCCTTCACTGTCGAAACTACTAAATGTAGCCGTCTCTTCTAGTCCAATAGCTTCATGTCTCGCACCTCTCGCCTGTGGAACTCCCTTCCCTATTCCATTTTCTCTGAGAGCTAAAATCTCCAGCTATTCAAGTGTAATGTCAATCGGCATCTCCAGTTGCTTTGATCTATCCACTACCCTCATCTTTTCTTCTATCACTCCTATCTGATCTTGCTCTAAATTTCCTGTAACCCCTTGCGTCCTAGAGGCTTCCCGCCTTGCTTGGGGTGAAATGCTTAAAAAACAAACAAAAAAAGATGAAAAAAATGATATGAATAAAAAAGGAGCGAAAAATGAAGAAAGAAAATGATATGAAGGAAAATAGAAAAGAAAAACATGAAAAGAACGAGAATAAATTAGAATAAAGAAAAGAAGGTAAATGAAAAGAAAAATAAGGAAAATAAAAAATAGAAGAAAAGGAAAGCTAAGGAAAATGGGGAGAAAATGAAAAAGAAGTAGAGAAGGTACTTTATCAAAAGGAGAAAGGGAAATGAAAAAGAAGTAGAGAAGGTACTTAATCAAAAGGAGAAAGGGAAATGAAAAAGAAGTAGAGAAGGTACTTAATCAAAAGGAGAAAGGGAAAGGAAAATGGAAAAGGAATCAAAAGCAAGGAAATAAAGAAAACGAAATTAGAATCTGTTAATCAAAAGCGAATCAGAATCAGAAGAAGACCAAAGAGGAAAAACATAAGGGCTAGCTGGACAAGATGGACAACAAAAGAGAAATGAAGACATGAGAAAAGGATTATGGAAAAGAATATGATTAAAATTCGCGACAAAATAACAATGCTTATATTTAAATAAAAATAAGACAGAAACGAAACTCGGGTTAGAAGTTAGAATGAGATTAAAAGCACAAGAAGCCCAAATCAGAATTTCAAATATCTTTGCCATGAGCGTAACTTTCCAGGAATAAATTTCTGATTACTTTGCATTGAATGATTTCGACTGACTGATAACAAGAAGAAATAGGATTGTTTATGGACAACTTCGATTTCTTTCCATTGTTTTTCTTTATCCTGTCCTGAAATTATATGTTACATGTGCTGAGATTAAAATAGAATTTTCGCTTCTTTTCCCGCTGTTTCTAAAATCTGATTAACGAATACGTGAGCCAGGGTCGGATAGATCGACCCCCTGACAGTCACATAAAGTCTTTGTTATTTCAAAATCGCAGTGATGACATCAGAAAAGGAGGAGGTTGGTGGCATTCAAATTGAATTCATTTGAATAATTAATAAACAAATCACCAAAGTTCAATACGGCTAATTTCAGGAATATTTTTTTAAAAATCACTTTATTCAAGTAAAATGAAGTTATCAGTAAAAATTTTGCATTGACTATTATTTTATTGTAAATGCATTTCTGCCAAATGTTTAGTAGTTATCGCTAGAAACTAAATGAGAGCAAACTTCCTGAAATCACCAGCACCCTCCTCAGTATCCTAACAAACTTTAACACACAAGATCTCTATCTATAAAAGGCAGGATGTGTGTGTGTGTGTGTGTGTGTGTGTGTGTGTGTGTGTGTGTGTGTGTGTGTGTGTGTGTGTGTGTAACGTATGCACGGCCGCAATTTTCGACGCATTTGCACCAAAATCTACATGCACATGCTCCAAGTTACTGGAAAGGCCAAGACCGACTTTGCATTTCCCAACTCCTATCGAAAGTGGAAATAATCGAATTTTTCATGCTTCTACGGCAATTTTCCTGTAGTTTGCGACCATTTTCTACTGGCCAGAGTGAGAGCCTATAGCTGGCTTCCACGAATAGGCAGGAAGATTCTATAGGCCAGTGTGAGAGCCAACAGCTGACTGACACGAATGTTAACAAGCATGCTAGCATGCAAAAAAAATAGATAGCTGCATTCTTCACTAATGAGAAAAATTTAAATTTGCATGGCACTTTACTCCAATTGGCTCATTCGCTTGCTTAAACTCAACATTGATTTTGATTCCGCAGAACTGGGTTGATTGTGAAAAAGTATCTGTTGTTAACATTCTTTTTTCACTCGGTTTTTCCAGTTACGAGTCCTTTTTTTAAAGCTGATCATTTTGTGTTCATTTTGTTTAGTTCTTTTTTCGTAAGACATTTAATGTTTAGTATAGAGCTTAGAAAAAATTCGCAGTGTGAGATAGGCAAGAAGTAAGGCATGTAGCAACATCAGCACAGCAAAGGGCACTCCTTTAAAGGGAAGGAAGTTCAAAAATATTTTAAGTCAAGTGATAGCGATTACTGTATGAGTCGTACGATTTTTGAATCAATTTACTATCCAAAGTTGATTTACCTCTCTTGTCACTATAAATGGGACAGGTCAGTGACTTGGAAAGTTGATTACCAGAGCCTGTAATGCTATCAGTTCGGATTAGACATCTCGACTTCAGTCTTTCTCCCACCGCCATGACCCAGCGTCGCTCGGTCTTTTCTATAAATATTTTCATCGTTATTGTTCTAATGAAATTTCATCTTAAGTTCCTCGACCAAATGAATTTAAGCGTGCTACTAGGTTCGAAAATAGGTTTCAACGTTTTACTGCCGAACGAGCTACATTTTAACCGGTAGTTCTATTCTAATTCTCGTACTTCTCGTCTGTGGAATCCTTTTCCCGTTTTTTTTGTTTTTGTTTTTTTGTTTTTTTTTGCTTTTTGCCACCTACAATTACACAATTTTAAACGCAACGTTGATCACCATCTTCTGTCTTTCTGAATAATGTGCTTTTATTGTCCTTTCTTGTCAGTAGTGTTCTCTAATTTCCTTCCACTCCTCAGTAACTGGTGCTTCTTAATAGCATTGTCGTATTGCTTACGGGGACAACGGCTCAATTTTTTTTTTTAATTTTTTGTTTTTTTTTTGATCCACCAGCTAAGACTTTCATTGGTAGTACTCGCCCTGCCACTGCCGAGAACGGTCCACTCTGACAAGTTTTTTTTTCTCTTTTGTGGAACAGACTCCTGCTTGGTTGCTTTCTTGAACACTTTAATGTTGATCCGTCCAAGTCAAGGGGAAATCCTTTTCTTTTCTTCTTATCTTCATAATCTTCATTTCTTAACAACTTCATTTGCATTCATATCACACAGTCCATTTATCATTACTACAGTAGAATTCTTCATATCCAGAAACCCTCATATCCAGAATCTCATATCCGGAGTGCCTCGTATCCGGAATCTCGCATATCCGGAATCTCGCATATCCGGAATCTCGCATATCCGGACATGATTTTGATGTGTATATTTGAATTATTTGCGTGATATGTAACTGATTTGAAATTTGTTTTTCAGGAAATTTACTTTGGATACTTGCTTATGCTTATTTCGCCCTAATGGCTTGTATCGGTGCAAAGGATGATGGGAATAAGAGGAAAGGATGACAACGAGACACATCTGCAACAAGATAGCGATGAGATGCATGATTGTGATTAAACCTGGATAGAAATTGAAAAAGCTATTGAAGTGGTTGTCAGTTTTATGGAAAGCAAGCCAGCATTCAGTTATTACGATTGCAATAACGCAGAGTTAAAAAGTGTCTTTCGTTTAAAAAATTTCAACAACAAAAGTAAAACGAAATGCGGAAAAAATTGAGAATGACATTAGAAGAGAAAGAATCACCATGCAATCAGAAAATTATCGTTAATTTTTTTTTGTTTTGCATACGCGGCATAATTTAATGAATTCTTATTAACATTACATAATTTATTTCTTTTTCCTTAAAATCAAATCCCTTTATATTTCACGCACCATTAGCTTATTTCGTTTACTATGTTAAACCAGATTTCAGTTCTTTTATTTTAATCTAAATATAACCCCTTATATCCAGATTTTGTAACCAATTCTTCATATCCAGAAGGCCTTCTTAGTCCGGTTATCAGAGATTCTACTGTACATATTTTAAAAGTAACCGGATATTTTCTGTTAATTCACCCCAAAATAAACAGAATTTATATTTACTAAATTCACGCCAAATTCTCCCTAGAGTATGGCCTTTCCATTGTACTCACGTTGAGTTGCCTTTTGCGATCGCCCCAAATGTGGACAAGTCGGCTGCGCTATTTTAACACGTGGGGTCTACGTTCGCGCTCACATGATGAACACGCATCAAACAGATTTTTTTTCCTATTTTTTTAAATTGTAAAAAATTCGTTTTAGGCACCTCGAATATAATCCGAACTTACAAAATCTGAATAACTCCCTGATTTTTGATAACTTTTCCTTCGAGTTGTTGAGAGGCAAGTTAAACAAAATTTTGATTTAAAATTTATAATTTCTTGCAGTGAATTAATATTTTCAGTAAGTAACTTTACATAATTGTGGTTAATTAACAAAAAAAAAAAAGATTCAACTAACCCTCTACTTTGAGTGTCTCTCGAGCCTTGTAGTAGGTGAATTTTAGTATAAAATTTATATCAGGTGGATTTAGTTAAATGACTGAGACTCATTCGTTTCCGACAATTCTAATTCTTCTGCTTGGAGATTGATATTCTGATGGCTTTTTTTTTTGCTACGTTTAGTTGAAAGGAAAAAAAAAGAAAGCTTCAAATTAAAATTCTAGATCGAAAAAGTTTTAAAACGCTAACGAAATGGTAATTTAGTCAAGAATTGTATAAAGAATAAATTGGAAAAATCGGAAAAACTTTACAAAAAAAAAAGAGAAAGAGAGAGAGATTTCTGCGAATTAAAACAGATTAAGCAAATGGATGACAATGCTAAATAAAGAACAAAAATAGATAACGTCTATAGAGGGAAATAGAAAGACGAGAAAAGATTTTAAAAAGTAAAAAAAAATTCTTTAAAGAAAGAAAAATACATTAGACTTAATTCTTGTCACAAAGATTTTCGGATATAGTGAATTTTGACACGTTAACCATTTTACGAGAGTAGTGCGTTAAATTCTCTGAAGAGATCAACTCTTGTGGGATTTTGCTGAATAGAGTTAAACTCAGCAAATGATTGCTTACCTTTTCCGTAGACCTCGAGTTATGTCAGGACATTCATAATTAAATAAAGTTCTCACACGTACCTTTTTCTTAAGTTTCTGTGCAAAAAAAAAACAGCTTCCTAGCCTACTGTAGTGGAATCGATATCTAACTTATAAAACATGACATTTCACTAGTACAGTCGGTACCAATGTCCAAATACGTCTGCTTTGTGCCGTCCTTTGAATTTATCTGAATATTTCAGATGAGGAATTATTCTTTTGTTTAGACGACTATATTCACTTTTTTCTCTCTTATGGTTACACGCTTTCGATCGTAGCGATCTCTGACCGTCTGCAAATCCAATAAAGGGATCGTTAAAAAAAACTCCTAGAAACTTACCAGCCCTAACGGACACGTAAAGAAGGTCGAAGAGTATAACCACCCAGACGTTGTGACTATAATGTGGAAGCTTGTAAGACCAGATCAGATTATAAAGAAAGGAATACTTAGAAAATAACAGCTAGAGGAGGCCTGCTTCAGAGAGGTGATAATTTCGTATTAAACGAACGCTCGTCTGTGGCCGAATCGGTTAAAGGCACGTCAAGCTAAATGACGGTTCCATACAGGATCGAATCCTGTCAAAGGAGGAATACTTCCTGTGAAAATTTCTCAGACATTCAGGCTGGTAAATGTTGTTTATTATAAACAGGGCATTTACTTAAATATTTGTATGTATAAACATAAAAATGTCTTAATATATAGTTGTTACTTCTTAAGTTTTATCTTTATTTTATTTTTTTATTTATATATATATATATATATATATATATATATACTTTCGTATACCTATAAACGACATCCTATAGATCGGGATGATTTGAGGGATGTGGAACCACCTCTTACTTACTGCTGTCAACAGTTCCATCCAAGCCCGGATCGTAGTATCTGGCAGGGTCCCAGCTATTGTCAAATTATTGAATCTCCCAAATTGGGATTAAAACATGAAAATATATTTTTATAGTAAAATATTAGCAATATATTTTCACAGTAAAAAATTATCAGCAATATTTTTTTGAAAAAAATAAATTACCAAAACTCCCAAGAAAATTAAATTTCGACATTAAATGACCCATAAGCAGTTGATGTGCCAAACTGATTACTCTTATTTGTTCTCACTCGTTAGTAACGTTTCGGTGTTCTAATTATTCTACATCCAATAGCTACTTCTGTCTTAGTGGCTTTACTGCTTTGCTTGGAGTGAATATTATTTGAATTCATTTACTTTTGGAAAGGACTTGACTAAATAATTTTTCATGTGAAAAATAAACTTTGTATTTCGTACCAAATATATTTGCATAAGTTTTGGAATACAAAAACATATAT
This sequence comes from Acanthosepion lycidas, assembly GCA_963932145.1. Classification (NCBI taxonomy): domain Eukaryota; kingdom Metazoa; phylum Mollusca; class Cephalopoda; order Sepiida; family Sepiidae; genus Acanthosepion; species Acanthosepion lycidas. Next base: position 44,137,621 of record OZ010596.1, on the reverse strand, counting down.
GTCTTAACAGAAACAGACGCGAATTTTAATTGATAAAATACCAAACAAGACTTCCCACCCTCACCTTTCAATCACTTAATGTAGAAAAAAAAATTGATTGGTAGTAGCTAAAAATACAGCTACTGAAACATTTACTGGCAAAATGTTTATAA
>OZ010596.1:44097469-44132469 GCA_963932145.1 Acanthosepion lycidas | reverse complement strand
ATTAGTTCCATTTCATCCTCAAGCAAATTTTGGAGTAACTTTTAAAATTACTGGGTTTTAAAGACACAGCTAAAATCATAATTCACGTTTCCAAGGTTACAGATTAATTCACTTCCATTAGACATGGGTGTTTGCGTGTTCTATATGTCTATACTTTGATGTATCCGTTATTAGCTACGTTTTGTTAGTGGGTAGGGATGTATTCTTCAATGAAATCTGACATCCGTTAAATGCATGTCGTCTGGATTTTTTTTTAATTTTATTGTTAACGGCAAAAATTCTTACAACACCAGATTATATATCTTACTGTTCTTTCTTTCTTTCTTTATATATATATATATATATATATATATATATATATATATATATATATATATATATTATTGCAGGATCATTTTACAACTTATTCAAGATGACCTTCGCCCGCTCTAACCATCTAACTTTCTGTCCTGAAGTAAAAAGTTGCCTCACACGTTTCACGTACGATTTCATTTTCAAGTCTTTTTTCACTGCTCTTTCTACTATCATAGAAGAAACTCCTCTCTCATGTGTCAGACGTCTTATGAACTGAATTGGATCTTTTCTAATTGATCACTTTAGCTCTAAGTTGAAATAATGATCCTCTTCCTGTTCTGACCTCCTGATCTAGTTTTCCTCTCTACTGTTCCCTCTTTATTAAATTTATTCACAGTTCTCTTGATGGTTCTTGACCGGACTTTGACGATGGAAGCCAGAGTATGAATGTTGGTACCATTACTGAAGACCCGAATATTTTTTTAAAGATATCTTACTAGAATTCTCAGAGGTTTTTATGACACTATTGTACTCTACTTCGAATAATACAAATGTATTTAGCTCTGAGATGAAACGTTGATCCGTCTTCCTGCTGTGACCCTTCCTCTCTACTGTTCTCTCTTTTTTAAAAAACTTATTCACCGTTATCTTGATGGTTCTTGACTGGACTTTGAAGATGGAAGCCAGAGTATGAATGTTGGTACCATTACTGAAGGTCGGAGTGATCATTTTCTGATCACCAATGTGTGTATGGGTGTGTGTGTCTCTCTGTGTGTGTATGTGTTTAATCACGTTCACCTCAAACAAAACGGTAAAGAGACAAAAGGTTAGTGGGTGTGGAAGTATTAGAAAACGGAAATATTACTAGTGATGGAGAACAAAAAGTGAGTCGTCAAAAGGAGAGCAGATAGTGATTGACATTGCATTTAATTTTTTGCAGATTAAAGTCGGATGCAAAGAATGCAACCAAAAGAGAATTCCACAGCCGAGAAGTAAAAGAAAAGAAAAACTGTTGGCATAGAATTTACGGTTAGAGCTAGCCAGCTCAACTGTAAATTGGTGAGATCTCGTCGCAAGTCTCGTACTACGCTGCAATTCATCGAATCTAGGTAGCATAACGAAGAGCTCATCCGGACAATTACTTTGAAAGTGATTGAAGTCAAGACTCCAGATCAGGACCAATAATATTTCTGATTCTCTTTTTGGATTTTATCAAGAATATCTAAATAAATCGCAGGAGAACCAGACCATGTGTAGAATGGACAAATTGTAAACTAATAGATAAGATAAGATTCTGGAAGTTAAAATTGTCTAGCCCGACACAGAGAAATAACTTTCTTAGCAGTTGACTTCGCAATAGATTCAATATTCTCTTTCCATTTCATATCAGTTGAGAACGTTTGTCTGTTTTCTATCCGTGTAAATCATTTTTCACAGGTCCTACCCTCTAAAACGAGGCAAATTGTTATTTCGGTGGGATACACGAATATGAAATGGAAGTGACGTCAAGACGTATTTGATGAAACCATAAAAAGGAAAGATATAAGCATGACTGAGCTTACGGACTTCTTATTCTAATGGAAAATTTAAATTCTTCCTATCGGAAGTAAAAGAGCTTAATTTATTGTTTGGTTTCTCATGCTTTACAGTATGTCCATCTTTTCAAGATTATTTGATAGCGTATTCTGTCATTTTGCTCAACTATAGACAAAGGTTTTGATTTTGAACAAGGTTAAAAATTTAGATACAGATTTTGATTACACCAGAATCAAAAAGGTAGATGTTGCTATCGTTAATAAGAGCTTCAAAAAGGTAGGTATTGGTTTTTATTGCACGAGAGAGAAAGAAAGTTGACCTAGATTTTGTTTATGCAGGGTTCAAAAAGGTAGATACATGTTTGGTTTGCACAAGAATTAAAAATATATATAAGTCTAGTTTGGTCGGTAGCGAGAAGTAAGATTGATTTGCATGAGAGTCTAAAGTTTAATTTGAATGAAATTCGAAAAGGTACATATAGTTTGAGCTTGCCCAAGACTAAAAAAGTTTCATATAATCAAGTAAATTATTGGTTCTTTTTAGTGATGAGCAATACATCTGCATGGAAATGTAGTCGGTGTATCCTTTACCCCTAACTCAAGTGTATCCTTAACCCCTAACTCAAGTGTATCCTTTACCCCTAACTCAAGTGTAGCCTTTACCCCTAACTCAAGTGTAGCCTTTATCCTTAACTGTAATAAGTGTATCTTTTACCCCTAACACAAATGTATCCTTTACCCCTAACTCAAGTGTAGCTTTTATCCTTAACTGTAATAAGTGTATCTTTTACCCCTAACACAAATGTATCATTTACCCCTAACTCAAGTGTAGCCTTTATCCTTAACTGTAATAAGTGTATCTTTTACCCCTAACACAAATGTATCCTTTACCCCTAAGTGAAGTCAATGTATCTTTTACCCCTAACTGTAATCAATGTATCCGTTACCCCTAACTGTAATCAGTGTATCCTTTACCCCTAACTGAAGTCAATGTATCTTTTACCCCGAACTGTATTCAGTGTATCCTTTACCCCTAACTCAAGTGTATTCTTTAATCTACCTGAGAGGATGAGCGATTTGATTAATATAAAGCGATAGGCTGATTCAAAATGCTAGTAGATTTCTAAAAAGCAAATATAGTTAAAATTGGTTGTATATAACAATCTTAGTTTGTGGTTATCTAAATTCCCGTCCGCTTAAATATGACAACTGTACACCATTTTCGGCCTGATCTGGCTCTTGTAAAGGTAGAGGATAGCAAGAAGAGTCATTTACTAGAGGGGTACAGGGAGCCGACCATTTTAAATGCATCCTAAGCAATGGATCGTATGGACAAGTTCCACTTCATGTCGTGTTTGAGTTTGACACTCAACAGTCTTTCAATGTAGATTGGTGGTAGTTCTGGGTCAGATTGATGATGGTGGAATATAACTACCTCAGTCTTCGAGGCATTGAATGTAAATCAGCCCGTTTTACCCCATTGGGTAATTTGTACAAGATCGGGAGAGATTGCAGTCGCCAGTCTCTGACCATCGAGCGTTTTAGAGGTGAGCCCGTATATAGTCATATTATCGGCATAGATGCTTATAAATGATCTGAGTATATTCATAGGCAGATCATTTATGTAGAGGGTTGGTCCGAGGAGTGGTCCCTGGGGGACGCCTGCATTGACCTCTAGAGCACCGGAGGACAGGCCATTGATAACTACCTTTATTGATCTACCTTTTAGGAAGGATTTTATGATCGAGAAGACCCTTCCAGTGATTCCATAACTGGAGAGCTTGAGTAGTAAGCCTTTGTGCCACACCGTGTCGAAGGTCTTTGAGATAGATAGATAGATAGATAGATAGATAGATAGATAGATAGATTATAATTTTACCGCGCATTTTTCCCTTTTCACCAATAATCCGAAATGATTTAATACAAACTATAAAGAAGGTCTTCATTGTTTACTATTGTAAATGGCTTATAACGTAATTGTTTTACTCGAATTTTCTTTTGATTCCTTTGTTCAACAGAAACGAGATTTTTACTGAAACACTGTGAATAGTTCGCCTAGGAATTTTGTCGGCTGAATAATAGAATCTCAATCAATCAGAGAATCAGAATTAAGGAAAATAGAAAAATCCATGTTGCATTTAGAAAATAGGAACAAAATGCTAGAAAAATGGTGGATTAGAGAGAGATAACGGGTTTATTTTAGGAATAGAAAAGGGAAAGGAAAAGTTATGTGGTAGTAATAAAAGGTGGGTTAAATATAGAAGGAGAGAAAGGAGAGAAAAAAGAATAATTGGGGTAAGCAAGGAAAGAAAGAAGGAAACAATGGAAGGGCGAACGACTGACGAAATAAAAAAGGTTTAAAAAAAGGAAGGAAAGAGACTATCGGTTTGGTTTGGTTTGGTTTGGTTTGATTTGGTTTGTTTTGTTTTACGGTATATCAACCTCAATGGGTCATTTAATGCCGATGAGATTCTTATTGCTGATAAGTTTCTTTGTTTTTTTAAATATATTGCTGCTAATATTTTTTTCTTCAAAAATATATTGTTGGTAATTTTTTTCTTTACAAATGTATTGTTGGTAATCATTTTTTTACAAAAATGTATTGCTGGTTTTAAAACCTATTTTTACACTTTCATAGTGTTTTGACCTCAGTTTTGCAGTTAAATATTTGTCCGGATCAGGGTGGACCTGGGAACACCAGTAGTTAAGAGGTGGTTCCACACTTCTGAAAACATCCTGATAAGAGGTCTTGCTGTCGGAGGCGGAAACAGTAGAGAAAATAATAGTAATAAGACGAAAAGAAGAATAAAGTAAAAAATAAAAATGAAAGGCGATAATAAAAAAGAAAAAAAAAAGAGAAGTCGAAAGTGAACGATAGAGACACGAACAAAATAACTAGAGACATAAGAGGATTCATAAGGAGAAATATAAAGATAGAAATGAAGGGAAGAGGGAGGAGAAGGAGGAGGAGAAAGAGAAGGAAAAGAATACAGAGATAAAGGAGGTGAGGGAAGAGAAGAGATTAGAAGCGAGGAAGAAGAGAAGAAGAAGAAAACAGAAAGATAAGAGGAGGGCGAGTAAAGAGAATGAGGCGAAGCGGAAAGAGAAAGTGTAGAAGAGGAAAGAAGAGAAAGAGAAGAAAAAGAAAAAATGGTTGAAGGAAGAAGATATAGTAAAGACGCGAGGAGAAGGAAGAGAAAGAGGAGGTTGTGAAGAAGGGGAGAAAAGAAAGAGTAGTATGAGAGAAATGGGAGGAGGCGAAGAATTTTAAAATGGGGAGAGAGGAAAGAAGACAGAGTTGAAAGTTAAAAAGAGACGAGGGAAGAGAAAGAGGAGATAAGGAACAAGGAGGAGGGGAGATAAAAGAGACGATGTTGAGGGGAAGAAAGAGTAAGTGAAGGCGAGGAAGGGGAAGAGGAAAGAGCTAGAGGAGGAGAGAAAAGAAAGAGGAAAAGACGCGAGGGAAGAGCGTAGAGAAGAAAGAGAAAGCAGAATTTCGGAAAGAGTATGAGGAGAAGAGAAATTAAAATGAGAGAAAGGGGAGGAGGTGAAGAATTTTAAAATGCGGGAGAGGAAAGAAGACGGACAAGAAAGTGAAAAAGAGACAAGCGAAGAAAAAGAGGAGATAAGGAACAAGGAGGAGGGGAGAAAAGAGAGACGATGTTGAGGTGAAGAAAATGTAAGTGAACGCGAGGAAGGGGAAGAGGAAAGAGCTAGAAGAGAAGAGGAGAGAAAAGAAAGAGAAAAAGACGCGAGGGAAGAGCGTAGAGAGGAAATAGAAAGCAGAATTTCGGAATAAGGAGAAGAGAAAAAATAATTATCAACTAGCAATTTGGAGTAGTAGGAGGAGAGAAATGAAAGAGAGGGATAAGGTAAAAGGGTGTAGCCAAGGAAAGAGAAAACAGAGGTGAGGAAAGAGAATGATGGGAAGCGAAAAGAGAAAGCGGAGGAGAGCAAATAAGCGAAAGAGAAAGAGCAGGAAGAAAGACGTAGAAAAGCAGATTATGTAAAATTGATAACAAGAATGAAATTCATACCAATGTAAGAAATTTCAATAAATGAAGAATAAAACAGAACTATTTACTGACAGCGCGAAAGCAAAATAAAAGAAAAGACAGATAAATAATTCCTGGGCAATAACAAGTAGCTTTACAAAAGTATTCCTACAAAACACAAAGCAAGAATAATAAGTTAGAAAACGATTTTTTCTTAAATCATTTCACCCTAATCAAAGCCATAAAGCCACTAAGACGCAAAAGGGATTACTGAGTATTAAAGAATTTGAGAAAAAAACTACTATTAAGGAGAGAAGACAATTTAAGAAGACAGAGGATAACGATTGACATTGCATTTAAATCTATGAAGATCAATTGCAATAAAGCCACTAGGTCCAGAAACGGGTTAGTGAGTGTTAGAGAATATGAGAAAAACTACTATTAAGGAGAGAGGACAATAAAAGAACTGGAATTAAGAAGATAAAGATTGGCATTGCATTTAAATCTATTAAGATCAGAGGCAATAAAGCCACTAGGATGCAAGGGGTTACTCAGTGTTAGAGAATATGAGAAAAACTACTGTGTTAGGAGAGAGGACAGTAAAAGAATAAGAATTAATCATACAGAAGATAACGATTGACATTGCCTTTAAATTTTTTAAGATAAAATTTGTCTGGAAAGCAAGAAGCCGGAAGAGAGTTCCAAATGCGAGAAGTGCGATAGAAGAAACTGTTAGCATAAAACCTACTGTTACATATAGCTATTTAAACTGTAAATTGATGAAACCTTTTCACCAATCTAGTACTGACGAAAGATGAAAATTCCGCAGAACAATTACCATGCAGGATAGAAAAAAAGGAAAGATGATACTACGGTTGGAAAGGTACTGAATATGATATGGTAGGTCAGAACCAGTAATATTGCAGATTCTTTTTTATATTTTATCGAGAATCTCAAACTATATATACACATATATATATATATATATATATATATATATATATATATATATATATATATATATATATATCAGAAGCACCAGATGTGACAGCAATTTGAAATGCATGGATGAATATTAGGCGTATATATGTGTAAGATAACTTCTGGCGTGAGAACAATTTCTAGGACGACACAGTGAAACAATTTCCCTATCAGTGTGCCTAGCAATTGTTTCAATATAATCTTTCTACTTCATGTCAGCAGAAAACGTTATCCCGAGAGGTACAAGGAGAGACTCTTCTGGAGGTTAGCATCAGCCCAGCCTATGGGTAGTAAAAAAAGAGAGCGTTTGGTTTTGTAGGCGTTAAATTTAAAAAGCCGTTTCTTGCCCCAGTTATCAACAGGTTGTAGATCGTTATTTTTTTTTTTAGATCAGCTCCCAATTTGATTTTATCCAGTCTGAGTTTTTCTTTCTTTTTTTTTCTTTTTTTTTTTCAGTGCAAACAAAAGAATTATAGCCGATAAAAGCCAGGGAATATCTTGTCTGGAAAATAAGAGCTTTGTTCAGCATTTGTGATGTCAACACAGAAGTAGATAAGTTTCTTCTAAGATTCATTGCTTCATGCCAAACTAAACAGAGAATTTAAATACGACATCCTGAATAACTATTTGGAGACCGGGAAAGCAAGATAACTACGTGAGAACAGACAGTTGCCGGGGAGTTCACATTAAAAATTGAAACATTAAGGAAAATTAATAGCGATAGTTTCCTAGCAACGATTGTAATCTGACGGCGGTCAAACAGGAAAAAAAATACAACACTACGCCAATTAAAGGGAAACGTTGATAGTAATATACTTGACACGTATAGACACATAGACCCGAAAGGACAAAGAGAGTAAAGAAGAAAATAACGGAGGGTGTATAGATTGCTGGGAAGACTTAAGAAGACAAGATGGAAAAGAATTTAATTTAAACTCTTCAAAGCCTTTAAGGCTTGTTTTAAAATCAATTCTCCCCACCCTCACAAGCAAGGCGATAACACCCCTAAGACTCAGTGGGCTAATTCGAGTGAAAGAGAATGAGAAGACTTTAGAATGGACCGGAAATCCAATCCTAAGAAGGAAACAATAGAAAAACGTCTACTCTTGTTTAAAAGATCGGGAAGAGTTTGCACCAGACGATATCTACTCTTATTGAAGGAAAAAAAAATGAATACAAAATAAAATTTCAGAGTTTACGCGGAGATGTTAGAATTATAGAGTTGCAGTAAACTTTACAACACCATTAGAAAATTCGTAAACCTAAGGAATCAGAACATATGCTAGGCCACAAAAATCTTCTGAGCCGATCAAGCATAGAAATGAATACAATATGGGAACCAGTAATAAGGAGTGCCAGAGAAAAGCGATAATAACAACAAAAATTACTATATGAGCTCTGGTAAAAACATGAAATGATAACAGCAGAAATTGCAATATGAGCACTGGTAAAAATGGTTGCTGAAGACATTAGGTTTATAATACACAGAAATTCATACACAGACGTCCTCAAGGAGACATGGCACAGTGGATAAAGGCGTTAGTTAGTGACAGGACCCAAAGAGTGTGAGTTCAATACTTGTTTAAGGCATAGGAGAACTTGGAGAGGGGAATTAACTGGGGATAACTGATAAAACAGAACAATCTACCCCAGTGAGTGAAATCAAGGGTTCAGTTTGACATTCCGAGCGGCCGAAACGTTGTAATAAATATGGCGACAAAGATGATGATAATAGCCCGAAAAAGATAGACAGTGTTCTGGTTATGACTAATGAAATTTTTCACATTTTGAATGCTGAATTTTTAAGCCGGCACGCCCTTCCTATTTGGAAGTCTTAGGTAAGAATTTACTCCCTCTCATTCATATACGACAGTACTGATTCTGCAATCTTTGAGTTACATGACCGAGTCGGGGTCAAAGGCTCATTACATAGCACCTGACCATGTCGCGGTTGTGTGTCAATATCAGAGTCTCTGGGGAAGATATTTCAGTTCACTCGGTAGCATTATCAAGCCATTCGTTCCCCCTTTTGCCTAAAGTAGAACTTCATAAAAAGGTAAAGAGCGTGGGTTCTTGTGACACGGCCATAGCAATTCAACTTCCTCTTCTTGACGGTAGTTATATGGTCTTCCAGTAGGTATCTTTCTTGTCAAATGACGTTTCGAACTTTGTCATTTGGAGATGTAATCTATATAAGAAATACTCAGGATGATTCTCTAGCATCTCATGTCTAATGCTTGAAATCTATGCCGGAGTTCTGTTAAGTTTAGGCTAAGCTAAGTGGGATATAAGTTTAAAACGAAATAAAATTGCGGTGGACCCATCTAGCAGAACGACTATTTAAAAAAAAAAGCCACTTTTTGGATTACATAACAATAGAAAACGAATCCCCCATTTCATGCCCATTGTAAACTTAAAACCGGACAACCGGACTTGCATCATGAAATATCACATTGAACGTATCCCAAGATTTTTAAAAAGGTTTTCGCCGTACCAAGAAGCCGTTGTAAAGAACATTCAGGTTATTTTGGTTGAAATTTAGAAAGCAGGCTAGGCTAATAACCTTTCAACTTTGTACTTATTTACAATTTAGTGAAAAACCCTTCGCTTCAGAATTAATTTAATAAGCTAAAAATCTTACAATAGCGGTTCGGGTTGAGGAATCTGAAGAGCCGAGTTCGAACTCCAGTCGAATCCATTACATTCACTTACGTTCTCTGCAAAGGTATGAATCCTCTTTTTCTAACCCCCATCTATGGGTAAATAGCAGAACACACCGGGTTCTATAGTCTTGGATGGCAACTGATCTACCGTAGAAAGAAACCTACTAGGAGAAAAAAATCTGCCTCGTAGGTATCGAAAGATACATGATCGCCTACGCGTGTATTAAGCATGGAACATAACTGACTGAAATTCACTTACATGCTAATACCCTTGGGAAAGGTATGAATCTTTTTCTTCTTCCTACAGCTATGGGTAAATAGCAGGACAGACCAGGTTCTATAGCCTTGGATGGCATCCCTTCGATGGTATCTCTTCGAGAGTCAGTCATGTATCAAAAGATACATGATCACCTAGGCGTGTATCACGCATGGCACATAACTATTAACTATTATGACAGGGTACTGAAAATCTTTTGGCCTGACTAAGGAGTCTTTCCAAGGAACATACACGTGCTTTTCTGATGCGGTCTACGTAGCAGATGCCTTGGATGATTATGTAGCATCTTATTCCTAATGTTTGGATTTTTCGCTCTAAATTACTAGGATCCGCAAAAGTACATAAAAATTGAGAAGGTCAAAGGAGGCAACATAACAGCCAAATATTTTTATCTTTCTAGATGGTTCTTAATTTTGCGACAGCTGACATTATTTGTGCTGCTCTTAAAGTGAGGTACGTTCTGGTACCAATGATTTCTATTCTGGTACCTTCCTCGAGCATAATCGACCTATGATATATGAGTTCACTCATTACTTTAAGCTCCTGAGTATCGAATTTATTTTAATTGAAATCCAATTCCAGTTCTTCGTTGTGAGATTTTTATTCTTCTCCTGACCGCTATGATAAATAATAGGTTGATCTGGGCTATATAGCCTTGGTTGGCGTCCATTCTAAGTGAAATCATTTAATTTTAAACCATGGAGAGGGGAACTGAAAGCTATTATCTTTCCCAAAAAATAACAGCAATTCAAAGACAATTAAAACAGGAAACTGCGGGGGCCATGCTCACCTATATCTTGATGGGACTAGAAGCTTTGAAAATAATAATAATAATGATAATTTTGTTTTTGATATTCGTTTATTCTTTTACTATTGTTCAAGCGATACAAGGCCGAAGAGACACTCATGGTAGAGTTTTACTTAATACCGATGATGTATATTCTGTATATCGATCGAACACGGATTGCACAGTATGAGGATATGTAGAATAGATAACAGATGTGAAAATTAATATTGTTGTGAGCAGTAAAGCACCCCTTCAGGTGTCAGATCGATATCGTTACAGTTCAGGAGAATAAGCTGATTGATTTGAACTTACTCGTTACCTACTGAATCTGGATGGAATTAGAACAAGTCGGGTCGGTATATGTTGGATGGCGCGTTCGAGCTGTAAAGGTCTGAACAGGGGGAACGAAGGAATGTAATCTGCCATGAAAATAGCTCTAGAGCTGAGATGGGCTGGCAACGTTCAGTTCGCGGATAAGAGGTTGTAGGGCGGAAATCAGTTCACCACGTACAAAACTGTGCAAAACTCTTTTGAATTCGACCGAGGCTGGTTAGTGAGGATTTTGAACTTCCGGTTCAGATGTAGCGGCAATACCCCGTTTCTGGGATTTTGTAGAGTTAAAGGTCAATTAAAATGCGAAATAAAACATGTTTTTTCGATTTTTGTCTTTAAAGGCTTCCCTGTCAATTATTTTAGGAAAAACGTTTCATTGTCAGACGATTTTTTTTATTTGATTTTAATATATTAACTAAGAAAAGGAGACACCTTGAAATACCTGAGCGATGGCTAGGACCCTAGCAAACATATAAGTTGGCAGTTGGACTCGTTTCAAACACAGAAGGTCATAAAATGAATCAAGATCGACGTATAAACACGTGTATAGCTGGTTTTTGAACATTACGTGTTTATTCGTCAGTGTCTGAAAAGGACACTTTCGGTAAGGACGTATATACACGTCTACACTGTGAAAGGTCTTAAGAGAGATAGCAAAAAGTCAAAATATATTAAGAGCTACAAAGGACAAGAAATTGTGGAGAGCCATTAATCGTCTACGTCTGAGTTTTTTTTTTTGTTTGTTTTTTCTTATATAATATTATTATCATATTCCTTCTCTTCCCCTGAATTAGACATTTGGTGTTTAATTTGTCAAAAAAAACAACAATAAAAAACAAAAAACAAGTGAGCATGTGGAAGCAAAGTAAATGCACCGGCCAAATTGACTGCTTCAGGAAAACTAAGAAACTGAGGCACCGTGAAGCACCTGAGCAGTGGCTCATACCTTTAGCAGACGTATGAGTTGACACGTTTCAAGCACAGAAGGGCATAAAAAGAATTGTCCGACTAAGAAACTGAGACACCTTGAAGTACCCGGGCGGTGGCTAACACCTCTACCAGACGTATGAGTCGACAATTAGGCACGTTTCAAGCTCTGAAGAGCGTAAAAAGAATCAAGATCGACTATGAACAGAGGTACCTTGAAGTACCTGAGAAGAAGCAAACACGTCTATCAGACATATGAGTTTACAATTGGCCTCGTTTCAAGCCCTGAAGAGCGTAAAAAGAATCGACGTATAAACACGTATATAGCTGTTTTTTGAACATTACGTGTTTATTCGTCAGTGTCTGAAAAGGATACTTTCGGTAAGAACGTATACACACGTCTACACCGTGGAAGATGTTAATAGAGATAGCAAAAAGACAACATTTATTAAGAGTTACAAAAGACAGGAAATTGTGGAGAGCCATAATCGCCCATGTTATGAGATTTATTTTTCTTATATAATATTATTATCATATTCATTCTCTTTCCCTGAATTAGATATTTGGTGTGTAATTTGTGAAAAAAAAAATACGAGCGAGCATGTGAAAGCAAAATAAAAGCACCTGCCAAATTGACTGCTTCAGAAAGACTAAGAAACTGAGGTACCTTGAAGTACCTGAGCAGCGGTTCTTGCCGCTACCTTGCTTTATAAATGACAAAAAAAATAAAAAAAATAAAAAAATACGAGCGAGCATGTGAAAGCAAAATAAAAGCACCTGCCAAATTTACTGCTTCAGAAAGACTAAGAATCTGAGGTACCTGAAGTACCTGAGCAGCGGCTCTTACCGCTACCTTGCTTTATAAATGACAAAAAAATAAAAAAATACGAGCGAGCATGTGAAAGCAAAATAAAAGCACCTGCCAAATTGACTGCTTCAGAAAGACTAAGAATCTGAGGTACCTTAAAGTACCTGAGCAGCGGCTCTTACCGCTACCTTGCTTTATAAATGACAAAAAAATAAAAAATAAAAAAAAATACGAGCGAGCATGTGAAAGCAAAATAAAAGCACCTGCCAAATTTACTGCTTCAGAAAGACTAAGAATCTGAGGTACCTGAAGTACCTGAGCAGCGGCTCTTACCGCTACCTTGCTTTATAAATGACAAAAAAATAAAAAAATACGAGCGAGCATGTGAAAGCAAAATAAAAGCACCTGCCAAATTGACTGCTTCAGAAAGACTAAGAATCTGAGGTACCTTAAAGTACCTGAGCAGCGGCTCTTACCGCTACCTTGCTTTATAAATGACAAAAAAATAAAAAATAAAAAAAAATACGAGCGAGCATGTGAAAGCAAAATAAAAGCACCTGCCAAATTGACTGCTTCAGAAAGACTAAGAAACTGAGTTACCTTAAAGTGCCTGAGCATGGCTCTTACCGCTACCTTGCTTTATAAATGACAATTAGACTCGTTTCAAACTCAGAAACCCATAAAAAGAATAAAGAATGACTAAGAAGAGAGGTCCTTCAAGTACTCGAGAATAATTTAACACCTCTATCAGATCTATGAGTTGACAACTGGACTAGTTTCAATTTTAGAAGGGCATAAAAGGAATCAAGATCGACGTATAAATACGTCTGTAGCTGACTTTTTTTGGAACGTGTTTATTCGTCAGTTTCTGAAAAGGTCACTTTCGGTAAGAACGTATATTGATTTGCTAAACGAGGCTTAGATGTGTCACATGGCCGAAAGTATGAGGTACCCCGTGAGGATCGAACTCACTTTTAGCAAGACCAGCTTGCTAACCATTACACCACGCCGAAGCGCCCTCGGTAAGAACGTATATACAAGTCTACGTCGGATAAGGTGTTAAGAAGAGTAATGGAAGTCAAACTCGAAATAGATTTCATCATCGAATTGCCTCCGATAAATAAATATTAAACGGGTGTAATTAATAAAACAAAATTCCTCGGGATTTAGAAACACTTATATCCATGACTAAATATAGTTAGAAAAAACAACTCCTGAAATTGTAATGTTTTTTTTTTTTCGTTTTTTTTTTTCGTTTTTTTTTTTTTTGCTACAAGATATCTCTTTGAGTTTCTTTTAAGTTACCGTTATAATCCGGCCCGTCTGGCCCGTTGTGTAAAGCCTGCAATACACCACACACAGCCATACTAGGAAAAAGACTATGGAGAAAGGCTCATCCGATGTCTCGGGAGATAGCAATTGCTATGGATAATGAAACCTATCTATCTTGTCTGCCTCTTGCAACAAACAAAATATAATCTTCTGTGGAAAATTCCAAAACGATCATTTTAAACCATGCATGGGCTGGTGAGATGAAAATAGAAATCAAAATAAACAGTAAACAATATATCTGTCGACGATTTTGCCAAAAATTTACCAGGAACGCTAATACGTAAATAGGCATGAAACAAGATTACGCAGACATTTACATAAAAGTATGCGAATAAAATAAAAGACAAGAAGTTTTGTTTTTGTTTTTTATGCAATGTCGTTTCGTTCCCAGAGGAACGTTACCAAAACAAGTATAGTTATCTGTTAACCTGTATTTAAACACAGATGTAATGTGAAGAAAAAAACAAGGTTAAGTTTTAAAATTTTAAATTAGAGAACGCTTGAAAATCCACAGACGGATATGCAATGTGATAGGTCCTGCTCTGGTATCTTGTCTACAGTCACTTTCTCACAGAGCTGATGCGGCTTCCTACTGTCTTTTCTACAAATATTTTCATGGCTACTGCTCTGACGAGGTATTTTCACTGTTACCCCAACTGCATGAATTTAAGCGTTCTAATAGGTTGGCATCTTGTTCCCACACTTTCACTGTTGAAACAGTTAAATGTAACTGCTTCTTCTACTCATCTTCTTATCTCGCACTTCCCGACAGTGTAACTCCCTTCCTCTTCCTTGCTTCCCTAATAGCTATAATCTTCAAATATTCAAATGCAATGTCAATCAACATCTTCTGATGCCATGATACTGATCCCCGTCCTTCTCTGTATCGTTTCCTAAAACATCCCTTTTTACTCTTGCTTCTCACTTTCCGTGACCCCTTGCATGCGCGTGGTACTCCCGCCTTGCTTGGGGTTAAATGCTTAAAACAATATTCGAAAAGCTTACTCTGGAAGGAATGGTCAACCATGGAGGATCCGAAGTGATATAATATTTCGGCTTATTAAATGGCGTAACAACATTTTTTTCCATATGAGTTCGAAACAATTGAGTTCAAAAGGGAACAATATGAAAGACACTAAGGGACCTGTTAATCGAAAATGAGCTAATGTGCATTTTGGTGCATGTCTGAATTTTGTTATATACAAACATAAATGCATTTGAATATATATATATATATATATATATATATATATATATATATATATATATATATATATATATATATATATTAAAAAGAAGAGAAGATAGGTGCCGCAAACGTTTTTGGTTGTAATGTGTATTTATTAAGAAAAAAATATATTATGCTTTGTTTTCCATAATTTTACTACACGCGTTTCTGGTCTCGCGACCATCTTCAGGTAAAAGCGGAGATTTCCACATATTATTAAAAATAATTAATGATTTCTGTTTTTATGTTAGTAATCCGAAATATTCGGATTACTAACACAAAAACAGAAAATGTCTAAATCGAGAATATTTAACATTGAAAAACATAAGGAAAATTCTCTTCTTTTTAATATACACACTTTTCTCTCGTTGAAACCACTACAACCTCTTTCTTTTATTTATATATATATATATATATATATATATATATATATATATATATATATATATATATATATATATATTAACCAGCATTATATAAATTTTCTCACAGCTACTTAAGGTGTGACAGACATTTGCGAAAGATGAATGATATATAGTTAAAGACTGGACATTATTTCAATATAAATTCCAAGTCAAAATTAAACTGATATATATATATATATATATATATATATATATATATATATATATATATATATATATGCATATATATACATATACATATATATATATATATATATATATATATATATATATATATATACGTATACATATGTATACCTATTTTCTAAGGGTGAACTGGCTAAAAAAATGATGAGATATTTTCATATCTAAGAAATCAAACATTGTCATAAATGTGAGAATCTAACTGATCAAAAGATATAACGTTTATAGTTTAAATTAAACTATTTTAGGACAGACGAAAAAAGGAATTAGAACAGACAGATGTGTTTAAATGGACATTCTTCTTAGCCACTATTACACAATGAATTATTTTTTCGTATATTTGCTGCGGTTAATGTTTCCGGTTAGTTTATAAATTTATAAGGAACACACTTCTTTCCAAGGGTTGCTTTTGATTTTATTCTTACTCCACCATTTTGTCTAATTCATATCTCTTCCGTCTTTTAAACAGAAGTAGAATTTTTTATTTAGGATTGGGTTTCCGCCTCGTTCTAAATTCTTCTCATTCACCTTCATTAGAAGTATCTTAATGACATTATCGCCTCGCTTGGGATTAATTGGTTAAAGAAACGAAAAGAAACGCTGATAAAAAATGTCCGTCCCCTTCAGTAATTGGCAGAAGTCAAGTTGCACATTCTTCTTTGGATTTTATCAAGAATCTCTAAATATATAGCAGAAGCACTAGACCAGATGTGGCAGCAATATTCAAACCAAACAGGAAAGTTAGACTTATAAATATTTAAGATTGATCGTGACGTGAAAAATTGTCTGGCACGACTCAGTGAAACAATTTTCCTAGTAGCACAAGTAGCAATTAATTCAATATAATCTTCCCATGTTAGTCCGTCTAGATGAAATAAGTCTCTCTCGTAGAGGGTAACATTTAACCAAATGTCTCAAATGATCAAAAAAGAGCGGTTTGGTCTTGCATGTGTTAAAATTAACAAGCCATTCTTTGCCCCGTTTAACAAGGGATTTTAGGTGATTTTTAGATCAGCTGCCAATTTAACCCTATCGAACCGATCGGACTTATTGTTAAGACAGGTGTAAATAGTTGTGTTGTCAGCATAGATACCGAAATGAATGGTTATTGATGAAATTTAGGAACAACGTTGGTTCAATGAGAGAGCTCTGGCGAACATCTGAAGGGATACAAAAAGATCTTTTCCGTGGGCCAATTGAAGGAAATGGTATCTAGCTGGAATTGGGGAATTGGACGTTCCGCCGGTGGCCGATTCGGCGTAGCCGAATCGACATAGGAATTTTTCGGCAGAGGAACGATTAGGCGTCAGATTACTACTTCGTCGTTATAATCAAATTTGCTCTCTCTCTCTCATTCTGACTCTCTATATATCTCTCTCCCTCTCTCTCCCTATCTCCTCTCTCTCCCTCTCTCTCGCCTTCTCCCTTCTCTCCCTCTCTCTCTCTCCCTCAGTAGTCAAATTAATACAGCGTCCAATTTAAGAAAAACTGTATTTAGAGGCATTGAATTCCTGTGTGGCTCATAATTACGAAATGAAAAAGTAATTTCTATGATTAAATAGCTTTACTAAGTTTTTGACTATTTTTTTGAAATACAATATTTTTAATTTAATTTTTTTTAATTATATATTATTCCATTAGTGTTTAATATTAGATTGGTGCAAAAATAATGTCGTTTTCTCACATAGTAACATATGTGAGAAAATGATATTATTTTTGCACCAACCTAATAGAACCTTTAATTCCTTAAAAGAATAAAAAATCATATTGAAAGTTGGGTGTTTTCAATGGTTTTATCCATTTTTTCTGGTGGGTGGGGGTTGACTTCGGTCGAAGACAGTGACATCGAAATAGTCTGGCGCTTAAACGGCTGTGCCGAATAGTCCACTTACTTTTCTGACACAGAATCAGCGACGCCAAACTTGCTACGCCGAAACGTACCAAACCCTTGGAATTAAACTCGACACGCCCAGCCTATTTCTCCGTGTCTGAGCTACGCATGGAAAATATTGCTATGAAAAAGTTAATTTCACTTGATAAGCCTTTTATCATAAAATAATTATCTAACGTTAACGTTTTAGCCTTTTCTTGTTCGAAAGCTTGCGTTTACAAAGGCTTGCATATAGATGAATTAATAGATAAATATAGATATCTGTTTATTTATTCAATAAGAAGGAGGACTCCCGTGTGTCAGAATTCACGCGATTTTAGAATATTCTCGGAGATAACAGTTATTCCATTAGATATTTGCCAAGGTTATGTATGGTGCTAGTAAAATTAAGATGACATATTCCCAGAAGTTATCTCATATTCGTTCAATGTCATTTATTTCCGATGGCTCTGGATATACTCCCGCGTATATTTTCGGTAGGTCTACGAAGGGTTTCTCACATGCTGTACACGCCTGCATACGCGTGTCGAGGTTGGGTTTGTACTGGATGTGAGGTGTCTATGGAAACAACAAATTATAAATTAGGCATGCACACACAAAACTGTTTGGAAAATTAAAGTAATATATATATATATATATATA
The DNA here is from genome assembly GCA_963932145.1 of Acanthosepion lycidas. Lineage (NCBI taxonomy): Eukaryota > Metazoa > Mollusca > Cephalopoda > Sepiida > Sepiidae > Acanthosepion > Acanthosepion lycidas. The sequence goes on along the minus strand of OZ010596.1, from coordinate 44,114,168 downwards.
TATATATATATATATATATATATATATATATATGAATTTACTAATTTAAATATATAGTTCCATCGCTACACGGGAATTACTATGTTTAAAAAATAGAAACTAAAATCTTCAAATTCAATTATAGAATTAAAGTCTCTAGTCCTGTTTCATTTTCAAGTGAATTTTGGAGTAACTTATTTGAAAAATTAACTAAGTTTTATAAGCACATACATTCATAATATTAGTTTCTAAGGATACGAGGAAATCAAATCATTTAACAAGTGTGTTTTCATTTTTTTATTTAATTTATAATATTTAGGCTCCCTAGATTTGCATTTTGCACTGTTTTGTAAAAATAAAAATATTAATAAGAACATTGGATTATATATCTTACTGTTCTTTCTCTTTATTATAATATATATATATATATATATATATATATATATATGAGCAATGATGAGAGGAAAATATCATTCAGGCCTTAAGTAATGGTGCCAACATTCATACTCCGTGTGTATGTGTGGGTGTGTACAGGGCGTAACGGCAAAATTGCCCAAATCCTGTAACAGCATGAGATAATTGTCAATCCCACAAAATGTTTAATACGTAAAATCCATTAAACTATTCGCTTTCCTTTTCCCAGGTTTTCAGATAAGACGTTTAGCCATCTTGACAGCATTTATCGTAATATATATATATAACCCTACCTAAAATAGGTCAGGAATTCAATTTGAATACTTCACCTTGATTTGGAGTTTCACAGTATGAAGCAACCCTCAGACAATTCAAAGAACAAAGAAAGAAACCATTCTCGTATATACCCATTCTATAATGAAAAATAAAGTAAATAGAATCGCTTGTATGAAGGAAAAGGAAGTAACCCAAGAAAAATACCCAAATGAGAAACCACATGAATAATTATTAAACGAGAAAAAATAATATCCAGTTAAATCTTTGAAAATTCAACGGCAGGTAAATATTACAGTTTTTGTTTCTATGATGGCATCTTTGCTTGTATATGTGCAAATATTAAATAAAGCTCTCAAATCAGATTAATGAACGTTAATCATTTACATATGTCATCATGTATCGTATATCTTACTCGAATTAGTTTTTCTTCCTTTATGAAGATTACTAATTGTCATGGTGCCTACCCAGACCGACAGAATGAACTCTTCCGAATGCTATATATACTACACCTCTCAAGAGAGACGAAGGGTATTAGTACGGTATTGGAACGGTATAGAATCGAGTCGAGCTGATAGCAGTCACGCCAAATCAGTTGGACAGTCTTACTAACCTTTTCACTTCTTGTATTATTTCTTGCATAATATATTCTTTGTCATTTCTACTGTTGGTGTTTCGTGTTGTTCTTCCATGGTCCTAACCTTGGACCATCACACTAATTTGAATATTCAGCTTTATCATTATTATCTACAGCATGTGTCTTATATCTTGCCCAATTTACCTTTTCTTGCTTAATAGAAATAATTTAATTTCTATATTTAGCTTTTATCATTTTTATTTACAGCATATGTCATGTTTCTTGCCCAACTTAGCTTTTGTCGCTACATAGAAATACCAAAAATATATGTAGAGCTTTCTGCTATTCATCTAAAGCAGGTGTCATATATCTTGACAAATTTAGTGATTTTTACTTAAAATATATATAACAGTGATTTTCCTATTGTTTTTTTTTTCAACAAATTAATCTTCACAAAAACTAATTAAAAATATCGAGTAGCAATTGCTGTCATAGTAAACTGGGATTAGGCAATGGCCCAACATTGAAATTGTTCATCGTGATTATTGGTTAATTTTATCCGATATACTAATGGATGAGACGCTAGAATTGATCAGATAAAATCACATGATTTATAATTCATAAGCATCTGGATTTGACTGTCATTCAAAATATTTGAATGCTCACGTCACCTCCAAGTTTATGTTTTTCATGTTGAGATACATATAAAAAGAATGAAATAGATAGATAGATAGATAGATAGATAGATAGATAGATAGATAGATAGATAGATAGATAGATAGATAGGAATAAACTGAGATAGATAGATAGATAAATAGATAGATAGATAGATAGATAGGAATAAACTGAGATAGATAGATAGATAGATAGATAGATAGATAGATAGATAGATAGGAATAAACTGAGATAGATAGATAGGAATAAACTGAGATAGATAGATAGATAGATAGATAGATAGATAGATAGATAGATAGATAGATAGATAGATAGGAATAAACTGAGATAGATAGATAGATAGATAGATAGATAGATAGGAATAAACTGAGATAGATAGGAATAAACTGAGATAGATAGATAGATAGATAGATAGATAGATAGATAGGAATAAACTGAGATAGATAGATAGATAGATAGATAGATAGATAGGAATAAACTGAGATAGATAGATAGGAATAAACTGAGATAGACAGATAGATAGATAGATAGATAGATAGATAGATAGATAGATAGATAGATAGATAGATAGATAAACAGAAAATTAAAAGCAAAAATTGTGGTCGTATTATACACAAGTACACGTTTTCAAAAATGTTTACTCACATTACAAAACCTCTTAATCATTAAAATTGCAAATACACTCAGCACAATAGATAAAAAGACACAAAACTGTCAGGCGTTGATGATAATTGCTAAGAAATGTATTTGATATGTTGTCAATATTTGCTCTTTGATAAACAGACCGTTGTTTAAAATTAAGACAATTTTGGTCATAAGATTAAGTTTGTTTATATCGGATTTTCCTAATGTTTATTTTTTTTATAGTTTTCTCTCTTCCTTCTTAATGAAAGACAATATTTTTTTTATTTTCCTAGTTTATTGATATATAGAAATATAATGAATTCATATAAAAAAATTAAGGTATGATTGATTAATTAACACCTGAAATGTATTCCCGGGTAGGTCTAGTTAGCACCTTTCCACGAAAATCAGCTTTCTTAATGTGATTGGAATATCCATCTGAAGCCTTTATTTCGTCCACTGACACAGTGTTCTAGTTCCACGCCTCTTCCGTATGTCTCAGTTATCTCCCTTTAACTCAACTCTGTCGTGGCCTGGTATTGAACTCACAACTCTTTGTGTCAAGTCACTGGATCCAAACCAACGCTTTTATCCATTGGGCCCTGTGTCCTGCAGTGGTGAACAAAATCTTGGAGAGCTGAGTTAAAAGGAGACAACTGAGACATCCGGAAGAGGCATGGTACGTGGAACTAGAATAATCTACCTCGATGATCGAAATAATGGGTTCAGTTCAACATTCTAATCACCTGAAGAAGGCCGAAGCGCACAACGGTCGAAACGTCGTGAACAGGACAACAAAGACTGAGGACAACAGTCCGAACAATGTAAATAATGCAAACTATTATCTTCTAAGTGCTTCTGTCTAGAACACAAAAGAACAGACAATAATTCCCTTCAAACTTTGCTTTGTAACCTGGACATTGATGCTTTGAAAACTAACGTATTTTCCATTACATTTCAGACTTAAGTTTCTAAAGGAGAATTTTTCAAAAAATTTCTAGAAGTTTCAAGAGCTTTAGAGAAGTTTCAAGATTTTCTAGAACGTTTTTGCAATATAGATAGCATTATAATTGCAGGGCGCGTAAGTTCAACAATTCAGTTTAGTTCTAGCTGTGCAAGTGAAAACAAATCGCCGTTGATAGAAGCATTCATCACAAATGGCATGGACAGATTGTAAGCATCTGGCAGACGCATTTTGCTATGGCTGTGGCGAATTTATCAAGACAAGAGTGAAAAAGAAGTCTGCTAAAATGTGTAAGACATACTAGCTATATTTCGGCATGCTTGTCAGGGATCAAGACAAACCCTGGCACTTCATTTCAACTGCAAACTCTGCAGAACTAAAGAAGGTACACCATTATGTAAATTAATGTTTCCTTTCTTTTACCATACGTTCAGTTTTAGACCCACTGGAGTTAAAGGGTGTAATCGATTTCTATTTTTTCCTCAGATTAGGGTATTTGCAGTGGTGTGCAGTAATATGAATCTTTTTTCGAAGTGCATTATGAAATTTGTATGACTTTGAAAAATATTATGTCATCCATGATTGCATCAGATTTTCATCACGCACAGACGCTATTGTCTCGACTGTCGATTAGTTGTCCTAAAGCCATTATCTGCGTTATTCCAAGGAAGTGTACGAAGATTTTAAAGGTGAACAAATACACTGGCAAGCCTTATCAGTGAGCAAATGAAAGTAGAATAGATTGGCCCGGAAACTCTCTGATTTAAATCCAATCGAGAATCTGATCAATCTGCAAGGACTAACTTCGTGGAATGAACATACGAAGTACTAATATGTGCATGGGTCATGTTTAATTGAAAAAATATAAAAAAGTAAATAATAATCGGAATTAATCGTTTTGTTTTAATTAATTTGCACAAGGATGTATATGATCATGGCTCTTCACATCTTCCTGTATAATTAATTTGCACAAGGGTGTAAGACGGAATGTTTTGGTTGTTTGGATGATGGACATTTAATTGTAAAAGTTTTGGAATGTTTTTTTATTTACTTATTTTTCTTACTTTTTTTCAACAAGTGTTATTAAAACATATATATATATATATATATATATATATATATATATATATATATATATATATATATACTTATCGTGCGATTCTTAGAAATTAAGAAAATCAAAAACACTAGGTAAAATATATTTGAACTTTTATACTCATAGATTTAATTTGCACTAATGCAGGATCGTACAGATCCAGGACATTTCGCAATCATACGAATTTAGAAGAGACTAACTGACCACTAAAACAATTGCTACTTCTGCATGGTGGACCCTTACAAACGTTGAGCTGGCAAGAATGCGCGTGCGAACATATATCGAAGCATTCTGTCATCCATCACCCCAGTGCCACATTTGTCTTAGCACACCAAATCTACTCCTTCAAATAAAGAGCGGGAGAGAGAGAGAGAGAGAGAGAGAGAGAGTGCAAACGTTGAGCTAGCAAGAATGCATTTGCTATCATATAACCAGTCCTTCTGCCATCCATCGCCAAAGGACCACATTGCTCTGAACTCCCCGAATCCACTCCTTCGAAGAGAGAGGGAGCAAACGTTGATCTGGCAAGAATGCGTATGCTATCATATATCTGGTCCTTCTGTCATCCATCGCCCCGGGGCCACATTGCCCTTAGCTCACCGAGTCTACCCCCTCAAATAAAGAGAGAGAGAGAGTGCAGGCGTTGAGCTAGCAAGAATGCATTTGTTATCATATATCCAGACACTCTCTCATCCATCGCCCCAGAGTCAATTTGCCCCCAGCTCCCGAACGTACATCTGAAAAGAGGGAGAGTGAGAAAGCAGCCGTCTGCAGAAAAGAACTGAAGACCAGAAGGGAATGAAGACATTGATCCAAATTGCAGAGACGTGTCAGATGAGAGAAACCCATACGGCATCGAGCAGAAAGAAATCAACGACCTGATCAGAGATCTTGGTCACAGAAAATCCGAATGCCGAGCCGTTGACGTCGAGACTCAGGCAGTGAAATTTGTTAGATGAAAATGTGAAAGTCGCAGTGTCAGAGAAAGAAGTATCAGTGTTTTTCAAGCTTCTTCATCCGTTAAGATTGGGTTTGAGTCCGCCACAATGTAACCGGTCTTTTTCGAGGCAACTGGAATCGCTTGTAACTCCAGCGAGTGACGTTTCTTCGTCGACAACACATCCTAAGGCCTCAAAGCCGTTCTGCTTCATAATGAGAACATGTATCGATCTCTTCCCTTGGCTCACTCGGTTCAGTTCAAAAAGGAATACAGCAGTGTCAAGATCTTGAAATACGAAGAGTGCGGTTGGGAGTTTACCGGAGACTTGACGATGATGGCTTTCCTGGTGGGTTGCCAAGGCGGCTTTTCCAATTTACGCTGTTATATTTGTCTTTCGGACTGGAGGGACACTGCGGCACAATACCACATACGAGAGTGGACAGAGTTCAGTGTGGAGAAGAACGTCATCAAACGGGAGCCACTCTTGAACACGAGGAAAGTATTGTTTCCGACCTTACACTTAAAACGCTGGGGCTTATGAACATTTCTCAAAGTTCTAGAATTTGCAGTCTTAAAGTACCTTCAATATTTCTTCTCTAAGATGTCTGCAGCCGGTGTCTTCGTCGAACCACAGATAAAGAACATCATAGAGTGCAAGGAATTTCAAAAGATGCTCACTAGGACGAAGAAAGCGGCGTGGAACAATTTTGTCGCGGTGGCTTAGGGCTCCCTGGGCAATCACAAGGCCGAAAATAATGTGGAACTTGTTGAGAACCTGCTGATGAACTACAGCAAAATGCTGCATAGAATGTCCTTCAAAATCCTCATGCTCGATGATCACCTTGTTAAATTGAAGAACAACAATGGTGACGTAATCAAAGGAGCAGAGTGAGCGCTTCCGTCAGGGCATACTGGACTTGGAACGCCGCTATCAAGAATCGTATAACGAAAGCATGATGGGTGACTATATTGAACGGCTGATTCGATAAAATAATTTACTGCATAAGTGTAAATCGCAAAGAACTAGTGACTTCTAATTGTTGTGGTCTCTCTGGTGTAATCGTGGAATAAATAAACGCTACTTTTGTCTCACATGTCGTTTTGTTCCTAATTTGCGCGAACTGGAATGTTCACATTCGTCAGTTTTCCCAATGGGAAAAGGTAAATTTCTGAAATGTCCTTATCCTGGTCACAAAAGCAAAGAAATAATAATCATTTTTCACACTTTATAGGCGCAATCAAATAGACAGTAACAGTTGCTACCCAAGGACAAATATCGTGATTATACAGTGCAAAGGGGATAACGGGATAGATAGATAGATAGATAGATAGATAGATAGATAGATAGATAGATAGGTAGGTAGGTAGATAGATAGATAGATAGATAAATAGATAGATAGATACGTTTGAATTTATTTATGACTGAAGTATAGGTTTTGCCTAAGAAATGCTTATGAACGCCTTTTTATTCGAATTTGTTTTGTTTTTTTCCTTTTATATCCCTGTGTACTTTATTTTATCTATTTACCCAATTTAATTCGTGTTTTTAGAAAAGAAAAATCAGGCAACATGTTTTTAGAACGTCTGTGTTCACTGGGATTTGTATGTGTCAATTTTATCTCGCTGTACAACTGCGCATGCGTGTGTGAATATGCGTACATTTATGCGCAGTGGTTCCGTCGGGGAATCAGTGTTTGGCCGACATTTTCTTAGATGTTGGAGTTCGGGTTACTCGGTTCATATCGGACTGATAAACGATACTTGTGATGATCCAATGAGGAAAAAACATGAAAGTGATTTCTTTTTTTTTAATAATTACTTAACTATTTCTTCATTTTACCTTTCTTGCCATCTATAACATAGGCCTTTCCTTCATTTGTATAACTTTGTGCGTCTTAATGTCGACAATTTTTATCGCAAGGACTGAGGGGTGCGGGAATGTGGCGTTGGGCAAGTTAGGGAACATTAATTTCGCCGGATTTTTTTACTACAGCTAATGATAAATATTCAAGTCCGCCCAACATAAATTATCTGCGCTTATTAACGTCTCTCCACCATTTCCTGTTTGCTTATCGGATACAAAACTTGTGAGCATGCTCAAAATTTTATAAATCTAAAATCAACCTCATATACATGTAGTCATCCACAGACAGACTGCTTCGCAGCTTATCAGTTTGGCTAGACATGCGATTGCATCCAATATGGGATTGAAACCCCACTGATTTGACATCACTCGGAGTCTCTCACACGTAGAATAACAGCACACGCAGTAGAGAACATGATTATACAGACATTATATATGAGATTAATTCTCTTTCCTACAAAGTGCTCAATTTTCGGGAGGGGGCGTATATCGTCATACACAGAGAGGCATTCTTTCTTCTAAACGGCTGAACCTACAAGCTGGAGCTTATATATATATATATATATATATATATATATATATATATATATATATATATATATATATATATATATATATATATATAGTAGCGCTCATAATATAAGGAACAGAAACAACAAAGACATAAATATGTGCATTACTTAAAAAATAATGCATGATTAGCAATGAAACTTTTACAGAATAAAGATTAGGGTATAATGCATAAATATTATACAATGTTACAAAAATTTACATAATAGTTTTTTTCTTTAAATAAAGATTAAATGGACATTCATACACACAAGGAGGCATGGATAAAGGCGTTAGTTAGATCCAGTGACAGGACCCAAAGAGTGTGAGTTCAATACCCGGTTAAGGCAGTGGCGAACTTTCAGAGGGAAAATTAACAGGAGATAACTGATAACTGACGTCCATTAAACATGGCATGTGGAACTAGAACAGTCTACCCCAGTGAGCGAAATAAAGGGTTCAGTTCGACATTCCAAACACCTGAATAAGGTCGGAGCGTACAACGGACGAAATGTTGTAATAAATATGGCGACAAAAATGAGGACAATAGTCCGAATAATGTAAATAGTTTACATAATACCTCATCTCAGAAATATAGATAGATACTGACTTTTACTTCTTTGTTCTTGTTAAGTATTTATTTGCAGTTGTAATTAAATACTGTTTTATTAAACATTGAAAGTCATGAGTTATACTTAATTATTAACGGACACCATGCGTCACAAAAATGTCTTATAACCTGAATCGCCAGTGACCCAATGGGTCACAGGTAGTCAAGTTTATTATAAAATTTCTCAATAAACAGATCAAAATACAAAATAGCACTGAATGAGTGCCGGATGTAATAAAACAGTACTCGATGCATAATAATATAATTTCTTCGTTACAATTTGGTATCAAAAGGTGAGGAACAATATATATATATATATATATATATATATATATATATATATATATATATATATACATTTAGTTTAAGAAAAACTAGGTAATCCGTATGGGTAAACCTAAGGAGGATAAAATCCAGAGAGCTAAAAGTAAATCCAGAGCAAATAATAATTTAAATAAAAACAGACCACTTTAAAGTTCTATGTAATAAATTATTTCACCACAGCCATTTTAAAGGACTGGGGATCATCAGACTTTACTTCCAAACCAAAATTGAAAAGAAAATTTAACATTTTTGATGGGCCGTATTAACCATATGTAGATTAACGAAGTGAGGAAGTGAGGCGGGAGAGAGAAGACATGAGTGAGTTAGCAGACCGTTTAAGGTTAACTTAACGGAAGTTATATATTGATATCAAAGGGGTAGAGAAGAAAAAACCCATAGAGCGAAAAAGAGAGAAGGAAGTTATGAAAGAAGTTGTCACTAATTTTCTTTGTAAAAAAAAGGTTGGAAACAGACGCTGTTATTTTGTTTTACTTCTAAGTGTTATTTTGGGGCTTCATAAAGATTATAATGGTTGATATAAATTAGAAGGTCTCTAAACTGTCCACAAATAATTTAATTTGATTTTTGTTAGTGATTTAATTTTTTTTTTTTTAATTTTGGGGATTTTCTATGAAATAGTCAATTCGAAAAATATTCATAGAAATTACATTAAAAGAATAAAATTTTATTTTAAAATATAAGTTTACTTCCAGTAATCTTTTTTTAATCTCTCTAAAAAAATTTATTATTGATTATTAAGTTGACATCTCTATCCATTTGAAGTTCATGAACTCGTGACTGTTTCTAGATAGGTAATCTCTTCTAGAGATAAAATCTTTAAGTAAATTATCAAGTCTAGAAGAATTCTCAAGTGCGAAAAACGGAATGGGCGACTGTTTCTTTCTATTTGGGGGCTCATCAGCAAAGCGCATCGAATGCCGAGAAACGAACCCGGGCCCTTACGATATGACACAAGCGTCATACCCACTAGACCAACGGGTCTCAGGGGAGAAGAGGTAACAAAGTAAACTCGATATAGTGGCTGTTCTTTACAAATTCCGTTTTGTGAAACATCCAAGTCTACTTATAGCAACGGACTGTGCACCCCACGAGTCACGTCTTCTCTCCCCAAGCCGCTCCGCCCAGAGCATTAGAAGCCGATTCAAGCAATATATATATATATATATATATATATATATATATATATATATATATATATATATATATATATAAAGTTTATTTCAGGATATTAAATAAAAACAGGTTTAAAATCGTTACACAGTTGCGATCGAGTTTCCACGCATATCTACTCAGTCGATTGTAAGTGTTATTTGCAATTGCCTACGGAGACCGAAACACGATCGCATTTGTGCAGAGATTTTTAACATGTTTCTAATTTAATATTCTGAAATAAATAATATTTGTCTCTACTCTGTATTGAGCTCTCTTTTAAATTAAATGTTACGAACGTTGGAATTGTACTCTATTCGTTCTATTCTTACTTATATATATATATATATATATATATATATATATATATATATATATATATATATATATATCACTGTCTTGTCCGTATATTGCTTAATATGTTGCAATTGACATCTTTGATAATGGGTTATGTAAGACGAAAGCTTAGATTGTATTAAAAAAATATGGATCAATATTGCGAATTACTTTGTTCGTTCAACGATAATGTTATTAAACTTATCAAACGTTACGAAAAGATTTACATAAAATAAATAGACAACACTTGTCTATATTATTTAATGAAACGTGTATGAATATATATATATATATATATATATATATATATATATATATATATATATATATATATATATATAAAATGATATAATAATGATACAATATGTTAATCCGTATGGAATTTCCAGGAAGAAGCAATATAGTAATGATACAACATGGTAAACTGATAGGGTTATTGATCTGTAATTTGTGTTCAATATATATATATATGTAATTTGTGATAAATATATGTAAGGAGATATATATGGGAATATGCGAATATATAGTGCTAACTGAAATGATTGTTAACCAAGCATGTTATGAATTTATTTTATTGTTTACTTCTTTATACTTGTGATAGTCTCGTCATATGACTATCCTTTATGCAATGTATGTATTATGGGTGAAGAAAAAATATCTATCTATGTTAGTCAGTTTTGTGCCATGTGCTTAGGCGATCATGTATCTTTCGATACATGACTGGCGAGGCAGAATTTTCTCGCAGTAGGTTGCCATTTCTTTCTGCGGTAGACCAGTTGCCATCCAAAACTACAGAATCTGGTCTGTCCTCCTATTTACCCATAGCTGGGTGGAGAAGAAGAGGATTCATACCTTTCCCACGTATATAAACACATAAGTGAATTTAATGGATTCGATTGGAATTCGAACCCGTCATTCCAAAAACTTAATCCGAGCCGTTATCTATTACTGCACCGTGCATGTATATATGCATTCTTTGACTAATTTGGATGCTATGCGGAAATCGGATTAATATATATATATATATATATATATATATATATATATATATATATATATATATATATATAAAGTGAGTATTGAAGTCAACACTGAGAAGTGACAGGCTGTTTCATGCTAAATGCAATCGTCAGGCCGCGAATGTTGGATTTTCCTCGACTATTTATATATATGGGTCAGTGGTGCATTAAGGGTAATCTTTTCTGGCGGTTATTCGTGCGGGAGTGGCTTGTTTATTTATTTATGTATTTGTTTGTTTGGTTTAATTTATTTGTTTTTCATTTTGTAGTATTTATGGTTTTCGGTTTTTGGTGTTTTATTAAAGTAATAATGAAATTGGAGAGGATTTGCTTAGGTTGCGTATTTAATAAATGGTCTTGGTCCGGGAAGATAATTAACGCTATCTATTCGTTCAATGTTTAGATTGCTTACCGGAGTTTAGTCTGCTATTTTGGCGGGGGACTGTTTTTAATTTATTTATCTATTTATTTTGATTTATTATTTTTACTTGTTTTTGCTTATTTATGCTTATTTTTATAATTTCTAACCGTTACTTTATTCGGTCGATTTGTTAATTTGTTCATTTATGTATTTATTTGGATTTTTTTTTGTTTTTTATTTATTTACTTATTTTTTATTTTATATATTTTTATTTACTCTATTTGTTTTTTGCTTTTTGAGTAACGTAGTAATGTTTTTCTTATCGTTATATAGAAGTTAGACGTATTTTTACATCCAATTTTTGGATTGGTTGTCTATTCTAACGGTTATTTTCGCGGGGTTGGTTTGCTAATTTGTTTATTATTATTTCCTTTATTTATTACTTTAGGTTGATTATGTTTACTTGTTTTTTATGTATTTTATTTGTTCTATTTTGTCTATTCTATTTTTCCTCCAAGCAAAGCTTGCAGGTTTTTGATTGATTGTTGTAGGCTGATTTTCCAGAATAGTTTACCCACAATGTACCACTGACCCATATATATATAAATAGACAATAAAAAATCCAACATTCGCGGCCTGACGATTGCTCCTAGCATGAAATAGACTATCGGCTCTGAGTGTTGACTTCAATGTTTACTTTTATATTTATATTTACATACGCTCTATCCTTGATATTGAGCACTTTATCCCATAAATATAGCACAGATTGAAACTATCTCTCTCTTTCTCTCTCTCTCTCTCTCTCTCTATATATATATATATATATATATATATATATATATATATATATATATATGTAAGAAAAGAATAAAATGTCAACCAACCTCACAACTCGGTTTTCGACCGTAAGGACTCCACAGGCAAGTGAAAAGAAGTCAAAGAAAATTACTCTAATATAACAGAACACCGGAAGTGAGAGTGCAAATGTGTGACGAAGGCGGGAGCCAAGAGAGGAGAAATATATATATATATATTTAATCACTGTAATGAAATTATTTCCAAATGCAGGCACAAACATCGTCTCAAAATAAAAATAAAAATACTTCTAAAATTTGGGAGGCCTGTCCATGGAAACTCCGGATTTGAAAATATCTAGACATGAAATAACACCTGGTGTCTATATATACGATTAATTGCCTATGTTATTGTGTATATGTAGAATATGAGGTTGCGTGAGGTAAATTTTCGCCATTCTTTATTTTCAATTTCGCGCGTACGCTTTGTTTGTTTTTAATTTTGTCGACATTATGGTAGGGTCAGTTGGGCACCGCCTATGAGGAAAAGAGCAACATTACGCAGTCCACTCCGCCAGAAATTTGGAAATGGCATGTTGCAATGCTTGGCATTGGAACTAGAATCTCCATTACGAACATTTCAGAGAGTTAAGTGATAGAGTGCTCGGGAAGGGTTGGATGAGTCTAATGGGGATTATGAATGTACGGCAGCTCGAAAAAGTCACTTAACCGTTCTGATAAGAAAGGAACTCACGAATTGTTGTTGAGAGCCTTAGACATGTAGACCCACATCAACTGCCTAGAGGAGATAGTGCTGCCCTAGGTCAAGATGGTGGCTGCTTGAAAACCCTATGTCTGGTAACAGTTCTCTGAACCATGTCACACAAGCAGGAGAACCAAGTCATGGCTGTCAGACAATTTCTGCAACCACATTACCCTTTACATAACTTCCCAGATTGAAACCCCTCTGACCATTATAAGTGGGGCATATTTGACCAAGAAAACTATTTCAGGCCCAAAGATGCACCGAACGCAAGCGTTATGGTAGAATTCATCAACTTAAACAAAGAGACCGCCCAGAAGAGATTACAAATTAGTTTTCAGTGTTATTTTCATTTTTTCGTAATTTAGACGATATTTTATCCATTGCACTATATATATATATATATATATATATATATAAAGTGTACATTGAAGTCAACACTCAGAGGCGACAACATGTTTCATGCATGCGTCTAGCATGAAACAGGTTGTCGCCTCTGAGTGTTGACTTCAATGTTCATTTTTATAGTTATATTTACATACGCTCTATCATAAATATAGCAGACCTTAAGATTATATTTCTTCATATGTATAGTAGAACCTCGTTTAACAAATTTACTTCGTTCCTGGAGCCTGTTCGTAAACCGAAAATGTTCGTAAACCGAAACTGTTTTTCCAATAGGAATCAATGTAAAATTTATTAATCCGTTTCTAGTCCCAAGATGATTGTTTATTTAAACTTTAACGAAAGTTCCTTGTGCACAAGTCTATACACAAAACTAATGAAAAAAAACAAAAACACTACTAAACATACTAAGACGAACAGTTCAATTTTATCATAACTATAAGTAGAAGAGTTGATGGCGTGAGTGGAAGGGAAAGGAAAGAAATGTTATTGTTTGGGAGGAAAAGGCATGACCGTCTCTTGATTTATGAGGATAGAATAGATCGTTGATTTTGCCATATGAAACTGAGTAGGAAAAGATAATATCATCTACAATTGTTTTTCTCTTAAATTTTCTTTTTCCTTTACAAGTGCTAGCTTTTTTGGAGCCATAACTGAGGACTAATGAAAAATAGGAAAAACACAGAACAACTCACGAATGTATACAATACGGAGGTAAAGTCAGAAATGATTCCGTTCGGCTTAACTCGGTTTGGAAATGTTGTTCGAGAACCAAAATTTTGTTTAATAACCGAGGCATTTTCATCTCGAATATTCTGTTCAAAAACAGATTTGTTACACATGTGAGACATTCGAGAAATGAGGTTGTGTATATATATATATATATATATATATATATATATATATATATATATATATATATATATATGGTTCCAAAGGAACCTATAGTATATAGTCTATAGTGTGTTTAGTAATCTTTTGTTTTTTGTTTTTTCGTAAATTTAATGATTTTCATTAGTTTTGTGTATAAACTTGTGCACAAAGAACTGTTGTTAAAGTTTAAATAAACAATCATCTTGGGACCAGAAACGGATTAATCAATTTTAATGATTCCTATTGGAAAAATAGTTTCGGGTTACGAACATTTCGGGTTATGAACGTGCTTTAGGAACGAAATAAATTCGTTAAACGAGGTTCCATTATATATATATATATATATATATATATATATATATATATATATATATATATAGGACACAGTGCAAAGAAAGACTCCAAATTCTGGAGGTTATTGTAATGAAAGAGAAGCCGCCAACTAAATAAGTTAAATAAGGTGCCTTTCTCCATGTATATTGTAGAATGTTAAATCTCTCTCTCTCTCTTTTCTCCTCTTTATCTTCCCCTCTTTCTCTCTCTCTCTCTCTCTTCGTCTCTCTCTCCTCTCTCTCTCTCTTGCACACACACACACATATATAAGCATTTGATTTTGACCATTTAAGTGACGTCACTTTAAGTGACTTGAAATGTGTTCCGACAGACGTGAGAACGCCGGAATTTGTTGCGTAAATATAACCCACACCAATCGCTGAAAACAAATGTAGCAACATTCAAAAGTGCTCGAGAAGAAAATAATCTGAAATAAAAATAAATATGAACTTTGAACAAATTTGCCTTTAACACAAAACACCTAAGTCGGAAATTCTAAAAATTAAATTAAAAAAAATGCAAGACCGATTTGTCCATGTCATTTAACCACAAAACGTTTTGAACAGTATTATTGCAACCAAAATACACCTAACATCACATATATATTTTTTAAGCTTTTCACCCCAAACAAGACGGAAGTGCCACTAGTAAGCAAAGTTACATGGAGGGGGAGTAAGACTAAAGAGGATTGTTTTAGGAAAGGATGAAGGGAGGTACAATAATCTGGATGATGACATCAGATGATGTCGATTGACATTACATTTGAATATTTGAAGATTCTAGCAATCAGGAAAGCAAGCAAGAGGAGGATAGTTGGGAAGTGCGAGAGCGAGAAGCTGTTGGAGTAGAAGAGAGGATTGCATTTAACCGTCTCGACAGTGAAAGGGTGGGACCGAGATGTCAATCTAGTAGCACGCTTAAATTCATGCATTTGGGGTACCAGTGAAAGTAGGTTGTCAGAGCAGTTGCCATGAAAATATTTGTAGAAATGACAGACGGAAATCTCATCACGTCCGTAAGAAAGTGACTGCGGTCGATATATATATATATTTATATATATATATATATATATATATATATATATATATATATATATATATATATATATATACTCCGTGCCAAATTATTATCGAGATAACTTTTTTCTAATATTTCAAAAACCGTCCAATCAATTCGTACAAAATTGTCACACAATGTTGGCAACATTAACCTGCGCAATCACTGAAACTTTCGGACTGGTCTGCGCAATGTAAACAAACTGGCGCCATATTTGTTATCAGCACTGTGATATGAGTGTGCCAAATTATTAGAAAAGTGTAAGAATTCAGTGAAAAGATGGTCTGTAAAAGCAGTTTAAGTGATGCTGAAAAGAAAACTATCACCTGAGAACTCTCAAAAGGTAAATCTACCCTAGACATTTCTAAAATGATAGGGAGGTGTCATTAAACAGTGAAAAAGTTCACCGCCGACCGTACACAAGTGCGCAAAAGGGCAGATAAAGGCAAGCCGACGGTTATTTCACGTCGTCTCATGTCACGAAGTATCCTGGAGTCAAGAGCTTTTCAGTCGCATTGGGGATCCTACTGTGTCTAGTTTATTATAACAAAACATATAAATTACTTAATAGAGAAAATCTAAGATTACCTCATGAGTATAAAATATTTCAACAAACATCAATACATTAGATTTATTCAACTCAAGTGTTAGATTGTATTCAGTTTCGGTACTAGAAAATTTAAAATTAAATATTTGAAAA
>OZ010596.1:44086760-44097269 GCA_963932145.1 Acanthosepion lycidas | reverse complement strand
GCAGATAATATATACGTATTTTACACACAGACACACACAGACACATCCCTATAACTCTAGAAACATACACAAAGCATATACACTGTTAAAAATCAAAGGCAACTGGACGTCTAGCCACAGTGATGAGCTGAGATACAGCGGAACAGTTCTGTCTGTGGATGATAACATATATATATATATATATATATATATATATATATATATATATATATATATATATATATATACTAATAAGTGATCTGCATTTGTTACACGCTGTTTGGTAAAACATATAGAGTTGTAGCAAAAAGTGAATAATAAATGTAATTTTATTAGTAGTATAAACTTTCGGTATGTTCTTTTACATCGAGCACAGTATTATTAGCAGCAGCTTTCAGTTCGCGCGTTTTCATATATATATATATATATATATATATATATATATATATATATAATTACAGACCATCCTTAAAAATCCATTCGGTTATAATTTATTTCATGAATATATGTAAAAAAAAAAATATTAATCTCCTCAGACCGAAGAATATCCTATAAATCAAATAGAAGATCATCTCTCAATCCCAGACTCCAACAACTTCCGGTATAGATGCTATGTTTAATAAAAAAATCATAATGATTAATTATAAAATGCTAAGCAATTATTGAATCAAAGAAACGAACCTGACTTCAAGTTTAGACACAAGACCAGATTTAAAATTCAGTAAAATCATTGATTTTGGAGAATTTACACTGTTGGTTCTGTTTTATATGGGTACTAACATGGATACTTACATGTATACATATTTTTGTACATGATCATTCATGTGACCTTCTTTTCTACATCTGTTATAATCTTAAATTATCAATTAATTCATATTAATTTTTGATAATATTATCCTTCTTTTTATCATTAACATTATTTTTTATCCTTATCTCTCTCTCTCTATATATATATAAATATGTGTGTATGCATTTGTGCCTTTATAAATATATATATATATATATATATATATATATATATATATATATATATACTTGTGTGTATGTGTATGTATATCTCTGTGTATATGTATATATACGTATTTTTAGTTCTTTAACTTTGTTCTTTATTTATCTCTTAATGTTTTCATTTATTTAATTAACATTTTTATATATATTTATATATTTTAGTTTTAATTTGTTTAACTTACTTTTCTTATTTATGTCAAATATTATTATTACTATTAAATTGAAATTGTGATGGTTATAATGCGATGTAACTGACGAAAATGACACTTGACTATATCTATTTTAAGTTTGATCCCTGTGTTTTAACTTTTTCAGTCCGTAACGAAAAAAAAATCATTTTAGGTCACCCTATCGACTCATTTTTAATTCTTCCATCCTCTCTCCCTCCATCCCTCCCTCCCTCTCTCTCTCTCTCTCTCTCTCTCTCTCTCTATATATATATATATATATATATATATATATAATATATATATATATATGTAAGAAAAGAATAAAATGTCAACCAACCTCACAACTCGGTTTTCGACCGTAAGGACTCCACAGGCAAGTGAAAAGAAGTCAAGAAAATTACTCTAATATAACAGAACACCGGAAGTGAGAGTGCAAATGTGTGACGAAGGCGGGAGCCAAGAGAGGAGAAATATATATATATATATTTAATCACTGTAATGAAATTATTTCCAAATGCAGGCACAAACATCGTCTCAAAATAAAAATAAAAATACTTCTAAAATTTGGGAGGCCTGTCCATGGAAACTCCGGATTTGAAAATATCTAGACATGAAATAACACCTGGTGTCTATATATACGATTAATTGCCTATGTTATTGTGTATATGTAGAATATGAGGTTGCGTGAGGTAAATTTTCGCCATTCTTTATTTTCAATTTCGCGCGTACGCTTTGTTTGTTTTTAATTTTGTCGACATTATGGTAGGGTCAGTTGGGCACCGCCTATGAGGAAAAGAGCAACATTACGCAGTCCACTCCGCCAGAAATTTGGAAATGGCATGTTGCAATGCTTGGCATTGGAACTAGAATCTCCATTACGAACATTTCAGAGAGTTAAGTGATAGAGTGCTCGGGAAGGGTTGGATGAGTCTAATGGGGATTATGAATGTACGGCAGCTCGAAAAAGTCACTTAACCGTTCTGATAAGAAAGGAACTCACGAATTGTTGTTGAGAGCCTTAGACATGTAGACCCACATCAACTGCCTAGAGGAGATAGTGCTGCCCTAGGTCAAGATGGTGGCTGCTTGAAAAACCCTATGTCTGGTAACAGTTCTCTGAACCATGTCACACAAGCAGGAGAACCAAGTCATGGCTGTCAGACAATTTCTGCAACCACATTACCCTTTACATAACTTCCCAGATTGAAACCCCTCTGACCATTATAAGTGGGGCATATTTGACCAAGAAAACTATTTCAGGCCCAAAGATGCACCGAACGCAAGCGTTATGGTAGAATTCATCAACTTAAACAAAGAGACCGCCCAGAAGAGATTACAAATTAGTTTTCAGTGTTATTTTCATTTTTTCGTAATTTAGACGATATTTTATCCATTGCACTATATATATATATATATATATATATATAAAGTGTACATTGAAGTCAACACTCAGAGGCGACAACATGTTTCATGCATGCGTCTAGCATGAAACAGGTTGTCGCCTCTGAGTGTTGACTTCAATGTTCATTTTTATAGTTATATTTACATACGCTCTATCATAAATATAGCAGACTTAAGATTATATTTCTTCATATGTATAGTAGAACCTCGTTTAACAAATTTACTTCGTTCCTGGAGCCTGTTCGTAAACCGAAAATGTTCGTAAACCGAAACTGTTTTTCCAATAGGAATCAATGTAAAATTTATTAATCCGTTTCTAGTCCCAAGATGATTGTTTATTTAAACTTTAACGAAAGTTCCTTGTGCACAAGTCTATACACAAAACTAATGAAAAAAACAAAAACCTACTAAACATACTAAGACGAACAGTTCAATTTTATCATAACTATAAGTAGAAGAGTTGATGGCGTGAGTGGAAGGGAAAGGAAAGAAATGTTATTGTTTGGGAGGAAAAGGCATGACCGTCTCTTGATTTATGAGGATAGAATAGATCGTTGATTTTGCCATATGAAACTGAGTAGGAAAAGATAATATCATCTACAATTGTTTTTCTCTTAAATTTTCTTTTTCCTTTACAAGTGCTAGCTTTTTTGGGAGCATAACTGAGGACTAATGAAAAATAGGAAAAACACAGAACAACTCACGAATGTATACAATACGGAGGTAAAGTCAGAAATGATTCCGTTCGGCTTAACTCGGTTTGGAAATGTTGTTCGAGAACCAAAATTTTGTTTAATAACCGAGGCATTTTCATCTCGAATATTCTGTTCAAAAACAGATTTGTTACACATGTGAGACATTCGAGAAATGAGGTTGTGTATATATATATATATATATATATATATATATATATATATATATATATATATATATATATGGTTCCAAAGGAACCTATAGTATATAGTCTATAGTGTGTTTAGTAATCTTTTGTTTTTTGTTTTTTCGTAAATTTAATGATTTTTCATTAGTTTTGTGTATAAACTTGTGCACAAAGAACTGTTGTTAAAGTTTAAATAAACAATCATCTTGGGACCAGAAACGGATTAATCAATTTTAATGATTCCTATTGGAAAAATAGTTTCGGGTTACGAACATTTCGGGTTATGAACGTGCTTTAGGAACGAAATAAATTCGTTAAACGAGGTTCCATTATATATATATATATATATATATATATATATATATATATATATATATATATAGGACACAGTGCAAAGAAAGACTCAAAATTCTGGAGGTTATTGTAATGAAAGAGAAGCCGCCAACTAAATAAGTTAAATAAGGTGCCTTTCTCCATGTATTGTAGAATGTTAAATCTCTCTCTCTCTCTTTTCTCTTTATCTTCCCCTCTTTCTCTCTCTCTCTCTCTCTCTCTCTCTCTCTCTCTCTCTCTCTTGCACACACACACACATATATAAGCATTTGATTTTGACCATTTAAGTGACGTCACTTTAAGTGACTTGAAATGTGTTCCGACAGACGTGAGAACGCCGGAATTTGTTGCGTAAATATAACCCACACCAATCGCTGAAAACAAATGTAGCAACATTCAAAAGTGCTCGAGAAGAAAATAATCTGAAATAAAAATAAATATGAACTTTGAACAAATTTGCCTTTAACACAAAACACCTAAGTCGGAAATTCTAAAAATTAAATTAAAAAAAAATGCAAGACCGAATTTGTCCATGTCATTTAACCAAAAACGTTTGACAGTATTATTGCAACCAAAATACACCTAACATCACATATATATTTTTATAAGCTTTTCACCCCAAACAAGACGGAAGTGCCACTAGTAAGCAAAGTTACATGGAGGGGGAGTAAGACTAAAGAGGATTGTTTTAGGAAAGGATGAAGGGAGGTACAATAATCTGGATGATGACATCAGATGATGTCGATTGACATTACATTTGAATATTTGAAGATTCTAGCAATCAGGAAAGCAAGCAAGAGGAGGATAGTTGGGAAGTGCGAGAGCGAGAAGCTGTTGGAGTAGAAGAGAGGATTGCATTTAACCGTCTCGACAGTGAAAGGGTGGGACCGAGATGTCAATCTAGTAGCACGCTTAAATTCATGCATTTGGGGTACCAGTGAAAGTAGGTTGTCAGAGCAGTTGCCATGAAAATATTTGTAGAAATGACAGACGGAAATCTCATCACGTCCGTAAGAAAGTGACTGCGGTCGATATATATATATATTTATATATATATATATATATATATATATATATATATATATATATATATATATATATATATACTCCGTGCCAAATTATTATCGAGATAACTTTTTTCTAATATTTCAAAAACCGTCCAATCAATTCGTACAAAATTGTCACACAATGTTGGCAACATTAACCTGCGCAATCACTGAAACTTTCGGACTGGTCTGCGCAATGTAAACAAACTGGCGCCATATTTGTTATCAGCACTGTGATATGAGTGTGCCAAATTATTAGAAAAGTGTAAGAATTCAGTGAAAAGATGGTCTGTAAAAGCAGTTTAAGTGATGCTGAAAAGAAAACTATCACCTGAGAACTCTCAAAAGGTAAATCTACCCTAGACATTTCTAAAATGATAGGGAGGTGTCATTAAACAGTGAAAAAGTTCACCGCCGACCGTACACAAGTGCGCAAAAGGGCAGATAAAGGCAAGCCGACGGTTATTTCACGTCGTCTCATGTCACGAAGTATCCTGGAGTCAAGAGCTTTTCAGTCGCATTGGGGATCCTACTGTGTCTAGTTTATTATAACAAAACATATAAATTACTTAATAGAGAAAATCTAAGATTACCTCATGAGTATAAAATATTTCAACAAACATCAATACATTAGATTTATTCAACTCAAGTGTTAGATTGTATTCAGTTTCGGTACTAGAAAATTTAAAATTAAATATTTGAAAAAGAGACAGTAGTTGAAAAATCGACACAGAGCTAAGAAAAAAAGACAACACAAAACTGCCCAAGTGGTGGAGAGGGGAGGGTGGATGTTGTCGGGCTTAAATGGAAAGAAGTTACACGAATTAAAACCTTAACACCCCAAGTTGGAGTTATAAGAAAAATCAAGTGAAATCCAAGGAAGGCCGAAAAAAGGAAGTTTTAAAACGAAATTTTACCACTCAAAATTAGCAAAGTATACTTCCAAATAAAATATTAAGATTATCAATAAATTGTTTTAGATAGTTTATATTAAGAAAAAATATTTAAAAAATTATATATGTATATTAAAAAATTTAAATAAATAAATAAAAAATAAAAATATATTTAAAAAATATATATTAAAAAAAATTAAAAATTATATACATATATAATATAATATAATATTACTAATATTATATATATATATATATATATATATATATATATATATATATTATCATTATTATTATTATCATGATTTTTTTTAATAATTTTAAAGTATGCTCTACTTGTGTATCGAGCACTGTATTTTAAAAATAAATAAAAATAAAAACAAAAATACTAAAGAACTTTGGATTATTAACGTTTCTTTCCTATTTTTCTATATATTTACACACACACACACACACACACACACACACACATATATATATATATATATACACACACACACACACACACTCACAGATATATACTGTATAAGTGTCTGTGAGTAAGTAGGTGTACGCGCAAGCACACTATAGAAGTATACATTTTCAAACGACTGGCTCTTTTTGGCAATTTTAGCCCTCACCAGTGTATTTGCGAGTGGATGAACACATGTAACTATCTCTCCTTGGTATTTATTTTCTTTTTTTTATATCGCTAACCCCTTGACATTCTCACCCTCTTTTACTTTTGGTATTTTCTGCTCCGGGAATTTATTTTCTTCTTTTTCCTTAAAACATTTCTTAGCTTTAGGCCAAATTCCGTTCCTTCGGTTGGACATGGCAATAAGCGCATGCGCGATAGCTTCGTGTCTGTGTGTGTGTGTATGTGTGTGTGTGTGTGTGTGTGCGTGTTCGCCTGCCTATTTGTGCAGGTATATGTAAAAACCTGCAAGCATGTATAAGTTTATCTTTTGGGTGTTTATTTTAAATTTTTTTCTTTAATGTTTTTTTTTATCTCTTCCCTTTTGTAATTATTAATTAAGGATTACTTCCATTTTGTTTTTTTTAAGAATTTTCTATTTTCTTTTTTTGACTTTTTTAACTTTTTATGTTCTCACGCTATTTCTACTGTTTTTATAATTTTTCCTTTTCATAGTATCTACTTTTTTTATAATATCTACATATTTAAAGTATCGACTTTTTATAATGTCTACATTTTTATAGTATTTGCTTTTTTTATATTGTCTACATTTTTATGGGATCCACTTTTATTATTTATACTTTTTACGATTCCTACTTTTTTCAAAATTCCACATTTTAATTCATACATTTTTATAACGTCTAAATATTTATAGTATCCACTTTTTATAATTTCTACATTTTTATACTTCCATTTTTATAATGACTACATTTTCATAGTATCTACTTTTATTATTTATACTTCTATGATTCCTACTTTTTTATAAATTCTACCTTTTTATTCCTACTTTTTATAATATTTAAATGTTTATTACTGTTTTATAATGTCTACATTTTTATAGTATCTCCTTTTTATAATGTCTACATTTTTATAGTGTCGACATTTTTATGTCTACATTTTCGTAGTATCTACATTTTTATAAGATCTACATTTTTATACGATATACTTTTTTATTTATACTTTTTCTGATTCCTACTTTTTTTATAATTTCTACTTTTTTATTCCTACTTTTTTATAATGTCGGTATATCTATAGTATCGATTTTTTATAAATTCTATATTTTATGTTTCTTATTTTACAATTTCTACATTTTTCTAGTATCTGCTTTTTTATAATGTCGACATTTTTATTGGATCTGTTTTTTTATAATTCATACATTTTATCATTCCCACATTTTACAATTTCTACATTTTTATACTACCTGTTTTTTTATAATTTCTACTTTTTTATAATTTCTACTTTTTATTAACTTCTATAATTTTATAATTCTTACATTTTTACAATTCCTACATTTTAATATTATCTAATTTTTTTCATAATTTCTGCTTTTTTATTCATACATTTTATAATTTCTACATTTTTATAGTATCTACGTTTTATACGTTTTAACATTTTTATAGTATCTGCTTTTATTATTTAGGCTTTTTATGGTTCCAACTTTTTTATATTTTCTACTTTTTATGATTTCTACATTTTTGTAATTTCCCTTCAAAGACTTGTGCTTTTATTTTGCTTACTACACACGAATTTGGAAGATGAAAGCTTGATTTTGGAAACAAATAAAAATGTCGACTTGTGAAATCATACAGTTGGCAATGATTCACTATCATATTTCACGTAACACACGTGCCGTCTCGAATAATTTTTTTTTCTCATTTGGTTAAAAACTGTAACCCGGATATAAGAGAAACCCGGATATAAGAGAGATTTTCTCTGGTCACAAATTGGAGCCTGTGTTAATGTTTATATAATAGACCAAACCCGGATATAAGAAAAACACTGATATAAGAGACTTATTATCAGGTCCCGACAACTCTCTTATAACCGGGTTACACTGTATATACATGTCTGTGTGAATGTTTCTACCTCCATTTTGGAATCAAATAGAAATGCGGACTTTTCTAGTTATGCATCAAATAATAATGCCACCATAAATTGCCCTGGGCGAACAATTTACCTTTAACAATTGACAAATAAGGGCATTTTTAAATGCAGTAATCATGCCTGTTAGAATGTTTCAACGTAGCGTTTGTAAAAAAACGTACTATTAGGTTGGTGCAAAAATAATGACGTAATAATGTCGTTTTATGACGTATTTTTTAACGTCAAAAAACGACATTATTACGTCATTATTTTTGCACCAACCTAATACATTTATATTTGTGATGGTGGTGAAGATTCAAATTAATCATTTGACACGAAATACTATTGCCGCCTGATTCCTAATTCCATATTGGTAAAGGACCTCAATCTGTTGTTGACTGGGGCAGGTTAATTTTAATGCCTCAAAAACTGTTCTCTACTACCCACCACAGAGAACCCTTCCTGCCCCCCATTAGAAGATCTGATACTCAACTCCACAAAAGAACCTCTTTGCGACTGCTTGGGCTCACACTGTCCGCTGACCTGAGATGGCACAATTACATTGAATCATTAGATTCATCTACGCAAGGAAAGTTAGTTCTCTGTGTCGAGCCAGATGCTTTGATCTATTCTCCGTCCTTCTCTTAATCCTTTCCTCTATCAAGCCTCTTTACTCTTCTTCCCGCCCTATGTAACCCTTTGCGTGCTAGTGGCACTCACACCTTGCTTGGGGTGAAAAGCTTTAAAAAAAACACTCCCCACATGGAGTAGCAAAATGTACGAGAAGGTTTCTACGTAGCTTTTGCAACCAAATGAAAATACAGATTTTTTTATATCGCGTTTGTTGGAATGATTGAAGTTGTTATTTGGTACCAAATACTAGTGCCGCATCGAATAGCTAAGCCGGTGGGAATCGTCCTCACGCTTTGCACCTGAGCGAACTAAGCCATTGGTGGATTGTAAATTGATCTACATTAGCACTTTTCCTTCTGAGATGGAACTGGCTATATAGATCTTCTATTATGTTGGTGCAAAAATAATAACGTAATAATGTCGTTTTTTGACGTATTTTTTAACGTCAAAAAACGACATTATTACGTCATTATTTTTGCACCAACCTAATATTTCCAAAAGTCCTAACTGTCAAGTTTATTAGAAATCATTAATTTTCTGCGAAGAGAATTTCAATATTGTTGTGAGACCGTAACATACCTACAACATGGACTCTTCCAGGACTATATAAAGTATGCGAGATAACGCTCTAGTGAGAAGAAGAGGAGGAGAGCAAGTATTCTAATACCGTAGTATCAGCTGCGTACGACTACCAATATTGGACACTAGCACATAGTAAGCTCCGCTTACACTTACGCTATCTTTGTAACCTTTTTGTTTAATATATCTTTCTTACCTCCAATCCGTGTTTTCCTTCTGTGGTCCCGACTTTGGGCCCACATCAGATATAAACATGGATTTTATATATATATATATATATATATATATATATATATATATATATATATATATATATATATATATATATATAGCAGAGGATGTATGTGTGTTTGTTTGCCTGTCTGTGTGATAGCTTTTCACTCGACATCCATCCAACCGATTTTGACCAAACTTTGCAAATATATTGGACAATGTAAGAGATAGCTTCTTGGCGTAAAAAAATCGATAAACTTTTAAAAAATCAAGTCGTTCAAAAATCTACAAATTCAACTTTTTCCTCCAGTTACGTGCTAATCACATTTGTAAATTTTGTACAAGTACAAATCAACATTTGTATTTGTTTAAAATCAATCTTTACACTTCCAATTTTGTATGTATTAAGCGAAAACAAAGTACAAGTTCTTTGAAGGAAAATTACATAAAAGTAGAAATTATAATAAAAGAAAAAAAAGTGTAACAGATAACGGCTCAAGATGAGAATTCGGAGAGTCGAGTCCGAATTCCAGTCGGCTTCGTTATATTCACTTATCTATAAATACATTTAGGAACTGTATGAATCCATCTCTTCTCCGCCAAGCTATCAGTTGAACAACAGCATAGACTTGAGTTGCAACCGGTCTACCAGAGAAAGAAACGGCAACCTCCTGCGAGAAAGACATGAATCAAAAGAGAGATGATCGCCCAAGCGTGTATTTCGTATGGGACTTAACTAATTAGTATTTAATGCTGTATGCGATATTGAAAACAAAATACACAACAAACGTTCTAAAGGAATCTAAATGATAATCAATTCCATAAAAGAACCCGC
>OZ010596.1:44071760-44081760 GCA_963932145.1 Acanthosepion lycidas | reverse complement strand
CGCTTACACATGGTGATTGCATTGACAGAAACTGATACACGCGCTATATTTCTGAAGAGAATTTTCGATCCAATTTTAGCCGTACTGAAGAATTTTCCGACTTTTCTTGTATTGATTGCATTGATTGAAACTTATAACCATATTTATGATGAAAATTTGGATCCAACTTCAGCCGGAAAAAAACGATGTTCGGACAACATTACTTACGCGCGAGAGATTGCATTGATACTAACATATGCATCTAGTTTATTTGGAATGACAATTTGGATCTAATTTTAGCCGGATTAAATGATGTTCGGAAAACATTGGTTATATATGGAGATTACATTGGTAGAAAACTATGCAACTACTATATTTGGTATAAGAATTCTGCAACTAATTTTCTATGGATAAATTCATATTTGGTGAATAAAGCTTACACATTGCAATTGCCTGATATAAGTTCTATTTTGAATGAGAATTTGGATCTAATTTTAGCCACAATAAATGATCTTCAGTCAACATTGCTTACACATGAAGTTTACATAATCACAAACTTATGCAAGTACTTTATTTGATAGGAGAATGTCGGATTCAATTTCATCCGGTTAATGTATATTCGGACAGCTACGCTTACACACTGAAATCGCATTGATATAAACATATCCAAGTATTATATTTAGAATACATTTTTTGGAAGCAATTTTAGCCGGATTAAAAGATGTTCGCGCAACTTTCTTTAAACATCAAGATTGCATTGTTAGAAATTTATACCAGGACAAATGTGAATTTTGGATCCAAACTTAGCCAGATGAAAGTATGTTCGGACAATATTTCCTTCGTGATTGTTTTGGATTCAATTTTAGCAGGATGGATGAATTTTCGGTCAACAATTCTTACCCATGAAGACTGCATTGATAGACTTGCAAGCGTATAAACGTTTCTTCTTTGGACGTATAGTGTGTACGAATCGTCCAAATGATCCAAATGATCTTTGCGTACAAGCGCTTTCGGCTAACCTATTATGTATCATCGAGAATGTTTTTGGTTGTCAAGTGGTGTACGTGTTCATAATTGATAGAGATGCTTTCTTCTCTTTTATTATTAAGGCTTCCATGATTTTTAAGCGTTTTTTTTTTACAGTTAGACGAATGCATTAGGATGGTGTTCTCTACACGTATGTTGCAGATCGAAGTTGTTAGATTTCCTTAGTGTATTTAAATGGCTCCGAAATGTGCCGTGATCCGAGCGGTTAAATGTCGGTCTTCTTAATGGGCATGAAGCTGTATGTCCGATACAATTATTATTCATTAGTTCGTTTTCCTCAAGAACACACACACACACACACACACACACACACACACACACACACACACACACACATATATGTGTGCGATGGTTAAATTGTCGCCATTTTTATTTCGCGCATGCGCGTTGTTTGTTTTCCATTTTACCGACTGCACGGTATAGTAGGATCAGTTTGACACCGTCTGTGAGAAAAAGAGCACCATGATGCAATTCACTCTGCCAGAAATTTGGAAACAGACTGGTGTAATGCTTGGTATTCACCTTAACTCCAATCAGTATATTTTAGTGAGGATATTTCAAAGAATTCGAAAAAAGTTGGATGAGACTAATTGTCATTACGAAGATGCTTGAAGTGATCACTTGTGATGGCGACGTTATTTATCTTCATTTATCTTTTCACAGGTTCTCACTATCAACAGGGGGGCCTACATCAAGTGTATTGAGGAAGTAGTGCTGCCCTGGGTCAAGACGGTGGCTCCTGGAAGACCCTATGTCTAGCAACAGGGCTCTGTGCCATGCCACACAAGCAGGGGGAACCCAGTCATGGCTGTCAGACAATTTTCGCTACAATAATACCCCTTACATCTAACCACCTACTTTCACAGACTGCAACACCCTTGACTATTTATTATGTGTTGGACGCAGTTGAGTGGGAGACAAACAAAACTCCTTTTAACACAAGAAGTGAAGGCAAATATCATCGCAGTATTCAATAACTTGTACAAGGAGACCGTCCAGAAGAGATGCAGGAGATTTCGAAGTCGTCTGGCAACCGTGGTTAAAACCAATGCCGATTTTATTGCATAAATTTACTCATTAGTATTTCAAGACATATTTGTGTAATTTTGATAAATATATCTATTAAAATGACATGTCAGTGTTATGTTCATTTTTGCGTAATTTATACGACAATTTATCCATCGAAACCTGTACATACATACATACATACATACATACATACATACATACATACATACATATATGTGTTTGTCTGTGTGTGAGAGAGTGAGAGAGACGGGGGGGAGACAAAACAAAGATTTTGCATTGTCCCCAAAATAACGTTGTGTTTAAAAAATTGCAGAGTTGAAACAAAATAGTGAACATCCAATTCTATTTATTTAAAAATAGATAGATTGATAGATAAATAGATAGATACATAGATACATACATACATACATACATATATAATAAATATGATAAATAGATAGATATGAACAGAGATAGATAGATAGATAGATAGATAAATAGATAGATAGATAGATAGATAATGATCAGAATGATAGATATTAACAGACTGAGATAGATAGATAGATAGATAGATAGATAGATAGATAGATGCATACATACATACATACATACATAATGAACAGAATGATAGATATTAACAGATAGATATATAGAGAGAGAGAGAGGGAGAGAGAGATACATAGATATTTATAAGAAAGATTATGTTGAAAAATGTTCTGATTCTTTGTAAAGTGCTAAATAATCTCTTTAATGAAACGCTCATTAAAGATGAAGCCCGAAAATAATAACGAATAAAGAACTTGTTATCAGAAATCAATGAAAGGATGGTAAAAATGGACCGATTATTTGATTCAACAATATTGTTGCTCTTCGGGACAAACCTTCTTCATAATTAATGTCGTTCACAAAAAGAAAGCCTTCAAAACAGTCCACCAATAGCGGCCATTACAAGAGCGGCCATTACAAGAGCGGCCAATCCTATTTTACTGTCAGAATCAGTAACTGCTTTTAACACAAATATATAAGGACGCAGATAGATAGATAGATAGATAGATAGATAGATAGATAGATAGATATGAAGAGGGCTATAAAGAAAATTAGATAGATAGATAGATAGATAGATAGATAGATAGATAGATAGATAGATATGAACAGAGGGCTATAAAGAAAATTAGATAGATAGATAGATAGATAGATAGATATAAACAGAGTGCTATAAAGAAAATTAGATAGATAGATAGATAGATAGATAGATAGATAGATAGATAGATATGAACAGAGGGCTATAAAGAAAATTAGATAGATAGATAGATAGATAGATAGATAGATAGATAGATAGATATGAACAGAGGGCTATAAAGAAAATTAGATAGATAGATAGATAGATAGATAGATAGATATGAACAGTGATATATAACAAATGAGATAGATATGAACAGACAGAGAGCTATAAAGAAAATAAGATAGATAGATATGAACAGAGATATATAACAAATGAGATAGATATGAATAGACAGAGAGCTATAAAGAAAATAAGATTGATAGATAGATAGATAGATATGAACAGAGATATATAACAAATGAGATAGATATGAACAGACAGAGAGCTATAAAGAATATTAGATAGATAGATAGATAGATAGATAGATAGATAGATAGATATGAACATAGATATATAAGAAATGAGATAGATATGAACAGACAGAGAGCTATAAAGAAAATAAGATAGATAGATAGATAGATATGAACAGAGATATATAAGAAATGAGATAGATATGAACAGACAGTGAGCTATAAAGAAAATAAGATAGATATATGAGACAATACCAAGGTAGATTGATTAGATGCTTGAACAAAAAACAGAATCTGATGAAAAACGGATTTCTCGTGTAAAACATTTTTTATCACAATGCTGTGTTTCATAGAGTGGTTTTTTTTTACGGCCTATCAACCTTTTGCAGGTTATTTAAAGTCAGTAATTATTTTAGATTGTAAAAATTGTTTTGAGATAAGAATGATTTACTGAGACAAGTCTTACTCTTTAACCCATAGCTGGAGTCATAAGATTAAGATTATTTGCACATATGTGAATAAAATGACCGCGACGGGACTTGAAACCCGCCTATCC
The DNA here is from genome assembly GCA_963932145.1 of Acanthosepion lycidas. Taxonomy (NCBI): domain Eukaryota; kingdom Metazoa; phylum Mollusca; class Cephalopoda; order Sepiida; family Sepiidae; genus Acanthosepion; species Acanthosepion lycidas. The sequence continues at coordinate 44,077,598 of OZ010596.1, read as the reverse complement.
GATTTCCAATTACTGACTTACACCACCCGCAGACACTAGATTACATACCCTCCTATTGACAAGCGGTCACCCATGTAGATACAGACCAAGCTTGGGGTTGTTTAACTTAGGTGATCGTACGAGTACCAATATTTCAACGTGATATGCCCGTAAAACCATTATGCTGGGAATTATTAATGCATTTTAATATACCGTATATACTCGCGTTCCATGCGACTTTTGAAGACCTAATTTTGAAGCTAATTTCAAGAGGGTCGTATCATACACGAGACATAAAATTAACGTATGTACTGCTGACCCTTGCTACGCCGTTGACCAAACTATATATCCATTTACTGTCGGGTCTTCAATTAGGTCTTCAAGGGTCGCATGATACGCGAGTATATACAGTAATTAAAAATTCTTATAATCAAAGTAAGGGATGGTAAAAAGTGGGGGATCAGTTTTGTATTTTTTTAGTATTAAACACATCCCCCATTTATTGGCCATAGTAGAACCAGAGGAAATTCCAAAAGATAGTGTAATCAAATAAAAGGATGATAGAAAGTGAGGGATCAATTTCGTAATGTTCTTTAGTATTAAACTCATCCCCCATTTCTTGACCACTGTATGCGCTATCCATTTCTATAATATATACAGGATTTAAGTAACTTCCAACAAATATTCTTATAGGTTGGTTTGTTATATATGCCGTATATGTGTATCATGCAACTATTGAAGACTTAATTTCATAGCAAATTTTAAGGTGGTCGCATCCTACACGAGATATATAATTAGCGTATTTACTACTGTCCCTGGCTGCACTGTTGATCAAACTATATATACATTTACTGTAGTCAAATTAACTTCAAAATTAGGTCTTCAAGGGTTGCATGATACGCAAGTATATATGGTATATGAAAGTAAAAGTTATTTTTATTTTAAAGTGAATTCTTAAGCTTCCAAGGATAAACGATTACAAGTTTGAAATTTGCCTATCAAATGCTAGATATTTATCTAAGGGTCTTTTAGGATTTACATTCATATGTAACTGATATTTTATTATAGTCTTATCAGGTTAACGTTATTTTCATGTAATTACATTTGAAATTGATATTTCGTTAACACCTTTCTGTGCAGGCACCATAACGGTTATCGGTGCGGAAATTCGATCGGCAAGGTTTTTTTTTTTTTTTAATCCCGGCCAATTTTGTTGCCCTTGAGAATGCGATGTTTCCATCTCTTCCCTTGTTATCTATTTCTACAGGCGCATTTTTTTTCAATATTGCACCCGATGATCATTTGAGACGGGAAACTGCCAGTCACTAACTAGTGTATGCCCAGATTGTTTTGTTCTGCATACGCTTTTACCTGATTTTTTTGATATCCCCAACATCTCCCTCATATCTTGAGTTGTCTCTTTTGCTGACATGTAAGTATTTTGTCTTCTTACAATTAATAGTTAGTCCTTTCTTCTTGCTTTCCATTACTGATTTAAGACTTCTTTCAGTTTCATTTACAATTGTCCGTCAATAATAAATCCTTGTTTATCGTTAATTTTTTTCTCTTCCCCAATTGTTACGCATCTCATCAGTTGTATAACAATCATAGGACTCCCTTCTTCACAGATAGGGCACCCTTCCGATTGAAGCCAGTAAAACAGGACGTACTCAGGATGAGTTATTAGACATATGTTTTTGCCTCTTGACGAAATGGAATTATGAGTAAATATAGTTTGCCTTTTCCAGGGTTGTGGAGAAGACACTTTACACATTCCGATACAATGTTTGGATAATTATCTAATTTCTAAAGAAAAATACTACCAAGGTCGTTCAATATATATATATATATATATATATATATATATATATATATATATATAATAGGTATGTCCCCATTCACATAAATATAGTAGTAAATACTGTATGTTGGTCTTCAGTTAGAGATTCGTCACCAGCTATACTGGTCAAACTCTCTGCTTCCGAGTAGAGAGGATCCCCCAGACGAGGCTACGTCGAAGGACAAAGTCTCGTCTCGGGAAACAGCTACCGGACCTCGTTTTATACGGGGTCTATGGGGAATATTTAGCCGAGCCTATGGGCTTGGATACCCTACATTAAATTCGGACTTGTGTCGCATCTAACCGCGTGGGGCGTCGTTAGTTATCCTGCTGTTGGAGATTCATTGTGGAATTCACTTTGACTCACTTCTAGGAGTCTGGTGAATCTTATATATGTTGTTCTTGTCCTAAGTATTATCGTTCATTACCAACCTTTGTTGGATTATTCTATTCAGTATCCTTCCCTAGGTTGCAACAGAAAGCCAATTTATTTTTATAACTTTTCCTCTTTTTCTTAATCTCCAAAAACAATTAGAAACCAAGAAATGTTTCTAAACTATCATAAAAGGGATTATTGGAAGGATGAATTGAGACGAGATTTTTTAAAATTTCCAACTGTATCAGGATGGTCTGGAACATTCCCAATTTTCTTACAAATGGATTGCTTTGGTTTTACGGATTATCAACCCTTTGTGGGGATATTTAAAGCTGAAACAATCTTATTTAATAATTTTTTGTTTGCGACTGAATATTGTATTAATAAGTTTTGGGATATAACAACGATTTTTTTTCGATAGTATCTAACCAATAAGCGGGGCAAGAAGAAATTAATTCATATCTTTTCCAAGGGTATTAGTGCGTAAGAGAATGTAACGACCTTACTGGAATTTGAACCCGAGTTCACATTACTATCCATTAAATCACCCGCATATCCAACAAAATGTTAGCAGAAATTATTTATGAAGAAATATAGTATTAAGTTATGCTATATTTATGGGATAAAGTGCTCAATATCAGAGATAGAGCGTATGTAAATATAAATATAAAAGTGAACAGTGAAGTCAACACTCAGAGGCGACAGGCTGTTTCATGCTAGGCGCAATAGTCAGGCCGCGAATGTTGGATTTTCCAACGCAATCGTCAGGTGGCCTGATGATTGCGTTTAGCATGGAACAGTGGCTCGCCTCTAAGTGTTGACTTCAACGGTCAGTTTATATTTATATTTACATACGCACTATCTCTGACATTGAGCATTTTAACTCCTAATTATAGCATACATTAAAACTATATTTCTTCATCTCTGTCGTGCAACGATAGTAAAAACATTAAAATGTCACTACCGCTCTGCTCTGCGGTGATAAATTGGGGGTAGAATCCCTGTCTGGTGACAAATCGGTCGAGTTTCGATCCCTGCTTGAAGCAATCGAATGTCTAACCATTCTGATGAGCTGTGATGCAGCCAAACAGTCTCTCTGTTGATGACTATATATATATATATATATATATATATATATATATATATGTTTTAAGGTGTGCTATATTTATGGGATAAAGTGCTCAATATCAGAGATATAGCGTATGTAAATATAAAAGTGAACATTGAATTGAGCACACAGAGGCGATAGTGTGTTTCATTCTAAATGCAATCTTCAGGCCAAGAAATTATTTAAATATTTGACAAATTTATTGTCGGGAAACTCATTCCAAAGACTTTTTTTTTAATGTGGACTGTTCTATTATTTATTTTTATTATTATTTATGCTTCATTATCCAGGCCTTTTGCCAGACTAAGCCTTGCTTACTAAACAACTATATTACTTAAAAATGCAAGACTTCTGAAAGAATGGTGCAGATATTCAACAAATTTATTTCCCACGAAAACATTGGATACGAACGGTGATAGAATTTATTAAATATTGATAGAAATGATGACAAGTTTTATTTAAGTTCAATCTACACTAGAATAAAAATTAAATTAAATCACTGCCCGTCGCAGATAAGCTTGCCCCGTCAGCTTTCCTCAGGGACTTTAGAAATTGGAAAGGTTAAGCTGGCGCGTGATAAAATTCGGGCTGGGGTCAGGCTTGAATTTGTTTGGCTGGGTAAACGATTGGGACTTAAAGACGTGAAAGGAAAAGATAGTCTAAAAAATATAAAAGAAAAGAAGAAACCTTAGATAGATAAAACGGGAAAAAAACAAGATGAAGTCATTCAGAGAAAATACTGCCGTAAAGAGAGAAGAGGAAAGCGTGAAGGATGAGAAATCGAAAATCGATGAAGAAAGATGGTAGATGGAAATGATAAGGTCTCAAGAGAGAAAAAATAGGGAGACGGAAGAGATAACGCAGGAAAAGAATTTGATAAGGAAAAATAAATGGTGGACTGAAATACAAAGAAAAAAATATTTTTTTAAAAAAATCTGACAGCAAAGAATTAAAAAAAAAGCTTAAGGAAAATAAAAAATGGGAGACAACTCTACAATCTGGCTAAGAGATTTACCTATTTTTTTTTTTTTTTACTGGTGCCAAGATTTTGCAGGACCTTACCACCTTCTATATTGGCGCAACATATTCTTCTTATATATATAGTACCACCTTGTATAGTGCTAGATTAATCTTAGACATGCCGAATGACATCTGTACAAGACATAATAATTAAAATAGGTGAAAAATGGATAATTAGAAAGAAGCTGAGGCTTTCGAAGTAGAAGAAAAGGAAAAAAATGATGATGAAAAAGAAGAAGAAAAGAAGAAAAGAGAAAGAAGACATAAGAACCAAGGAAATAATAATAATAATAATAATAATAATAATACAGGGAAGAAATAATTAGTATTTTGCAAAAGTGCCTAAGAAAAAAGTACAATAAAGACAAAAAAAAGAAGACGAAGAAGAAGAAGAACGACAACAACAAAATGAAGAAGAAGAAGAACTAGAAGGCGAAGAAGAACAACAACAAGACGAATAATAATAAGAAGAAGAACAACAAAAATAAGAACAACAGCAACAAGAAAGTGGAGAAGTGGAAGAACAACAACAAGACGACGACGAAGAAGAAGAAGAAAAAGATAAAGAAAGAGAAGAACAACAAGATGAAGAAGTCGACGAACAAGAAGTACAAGACGAAGAAGAAAAACAACAAAAAGCAGTAAAAGAACAACAAGACGAAGAAGAAGACGAAAATGAAGAAGAAGGAGGAAAACAACAACAACATCAAGACAAAGAAGATAATGAAGAAGAAGGAAAAAAAACGAAGAAAAGAACAACAACAAGACGAAGAAATAAAACGAAGAAGAAGAAAAAGAAAACGAAAAAGAACCAAAACAACAAAACAAGACGAAGAAGAAGACGAAGAAAAAAAAAGAAAAAGAACAAGAAGACAGAGAAGAAGACGATGAAGAAGAAGAAAAAGAAAACGAAGATGAAGGAGAATAACAACAAGACGAAGAAGACGAAGACGATGAAGACGAAAAAGAAGAGTGGTAAACGAAGTGAGAGCTGCGTAAGACGATGGAAATCGAATGAAAATTTCAATGGAGGAAGAAAATCGAGAAGATATGATTTCTGCTAAAGAACTAAAAGCTAAACTAATATATCCAGTTTAAAAATAAAAGAAAGGCAGATGCAGATCGGGCAAATAAAATGCAAACAAGGGAATTAATGGAATAAAGGGTAAAATGGAGAGAAGTATTCGGAAACGAGGAGAAAGCATCCGAAAAAAATAAGAAGCTAGCAGATTGAAACAAACAGACGTTATAAGAATTGAAGGAAATGAATTTGATAAAAAATAAGGAAATGAAAGAATGGAATATAGTAAGAAAAGTAGAATGGAAAACCAAAAGAAAAAGGCAGGAAGAGGTGAGAAGGAATTGGGCGAATTGTGGGCATTGGTTTGGAGGAAATCTCTCCGTATTTGGCAAATTTCCAAGGCTCCACATTCCTGGCTAGCAAACACCGTGGAATCTTTCCAACCACTCAGAAATTTCTCTTTTAGAACCTACAGCCCGTAAACACTTGATTTT
>OZ010596.1:43984260-44064260 GCA_963932145.1 Acanthosepion lycidas | reverse complement strand
TAACGGTAACTTTATCTGGGTTTGTTTGTTTATTTTTTTACTTGGATGAATTATGTGAATTTATTTTACTTGTATATTTTCTCTTTTCGGTTTTTCCGATTTTTAAGTAACGTAGTATTTATTTATTTTTTTTTATTTTTATTATTATTTTTTATTTTTATTTTATTTTATTTTATTTTTTTTATCGTTATATAACAGTTATATGTAATTTTTTCGTCCGAAAATTTGGTTCGAATTTTTAGTCTGACTGATATTTTGGTCATAATGGTTTGCTAATTTGTTTATTATTTACTTTATTTCTTAGGGTTCGGTTTTTTTTATTTGTTTTTTTTTTTTTTTTTTGTTAGGAAGAAGTTAGCCGTAAACCAGTGGAAATATACAAGTATAAATAGGTATGTTTTAGCTTTCGTCGTTTTTTCAAATTTAAACATTATTAAAGGAAAATATTTTAGTGTCTGCAAAAAATAGCTATTTCATTTCTTTCATACATATTTTTTTTATTTTACAGAAACTATATATATATATATATATATATATATATATATATATATATATATATATAAAATACTTTGTAAATATGAAAGTAAACATTGAAGTCAACACTCAGAGGCGACAGGCTGTTTCATGCTTGATGCAATGAAACAGCCTGTCGCCTCTGAGTGTTGACTTCAATGTTAACTTTCATATTTACATACGCTCTATCTATGATACTGAGTACTTTTCCCCATAAATATAGTACATCTTAAAACTATATTTCTTCATATATGCATATATATATATATATATATATATAAATATATATGTGTGTGTGTGTGTGTGCGCGCGCACGCGCGTGTGTGTGTAAATTATCTTTAGATAAATTTTCTCTGTTAAGGTCTGTAATGAATAAAAAGTGACAAAAGGAAAAAATATTCTTAGCCGGCTATATCAAGGCAATTTGGGATTTATTTTGTTGCATGTGTTTATATTCAAAAGCGAGGATGCCATTGGTTTATCAAGGCCATTAAATTTGAGAACGTTTATGAATGTTCATCAGGTAGTTAATGGTCAGTCAAAATACGTGAAAAACACACAGTGTCATAATTCGAAAAGTAAGCATATATGTAGTGATTTTCCTAGGGTAGCTTAGATGTGGCACTACGCCGAAATTATGGGGCACACGGTGAGGATCGAACTCACTACTCAGTCGTAATTGTTCTAGTGAGACAATCTTTCTAACCATTACATCGCTTCGGGATGCCGAAGTAAGTATAGATATATTAGGTTGGTGCCAAAATAATGACGTAATAATGTCGTTTTTTGACGTATTTTTAACGTCAAAAAACGACATTATTACGTCATTATTTTGGCACCAACCTAATATAATGTGCGTGTGTGTTAACAACCGTCATTATAAACATGCGTCTAAATACGCATTTCATTGTGAATATATGTGTATGTATATATGTTTAAAAAACAAGCAAAGGCATTCATTTGAATTCAATATGTTTATGATCTTATCAAAAGTTTAAACTTTTACAGAAATGAAATTGAAAACAAGTATAATTGAATTTGCATATGGAATTACGTACGTAGCAAATATTTTAACAAAGCCGCTCACGTCGATTGACATTCAAAGTTACATTTCAAAATCAACCATATAATCTTTTCTACCTTCGGCTGAAATGATTTTGTATTCTTAGCTGTTTGTATTTTCATTCGAAACTTTAGTCGGAGTACAAATCTTATATCAGCCGTTATTTCTTTTTAAATATACATTGTTGCTTGTTCCATTGAAGGTGTTCAAATGAACTACATGCCTTAGTTCTAATAGATCTAAACTTTACGGGTAGGACCCGCAATGCCACTCACGTTGAAAAGAACTACCCACATTACATTCGCATTCCATTGGTGATTGTGTAAGTACCACTCAAACGGGTTCTTCGAAAGTAATGCTGCATTCTGAAAACAAGAGGATTATTCCCCGATTACTGTGCCTTTTACCTCTTACACTATAACCTCTGCCTTGAGTGGCTCTTGGGGCTTGTACAATGTGAATATTATTGTAAAACAAAATATCGTTGTATACACCATATTCTAGAAACATTATATGTTAGCCTATTCACACACACACACACACACACACATATATATATATATTAATTTAAACAATGCTTTAGTTGTACACACAACTAAAGCAGAACATAATTTCGATTGTGATTCCGTGAAGATTTTAAAATATTTTCATAATAAAAATCTTTAGGAGGATTTATGAAGCAGGCATAATATACATCTCACGCACGGTAAATACTAGACCAGGCTTCTTTAGTATTTCCCCTTTTCTAGCGAGGTTAATGCTTGACAAGCGTACATATAAGTTTTAGATCAAAATAGAGTTATTTTCATTTTTCATTTTTCATTCAAAATACTCAAATTTTAGGAATACGTTTTCACAGCGTCGCCCACGTGACGACAACATGAACATGTTTAAACGGAACGCTGATCATATAAAACTTTCAGTTATCTGTTTCGATAAGTCTTGTTCTTATGTCCATCGTCTTTGTCATGTTGAATTGATAATGTTAATTATATTTTATGAATATGTCCTGAAGATGGTTTATTAGACCGAAACATCCGATGTTGACATATTAACATTAAAACAGCATAATTGCATATAAGGATTTTTGTTTGTTTTTTCCGTATATTTTTCTTCATACTGTCAGATCTATATCCATATATTTGCTTACATATATATATATATATATATATATATATATATATATATATATATATATGGCTATGGATACTCGTATTCGAGGATACCAGTCTACTACCGGGAGCTAGAATATCCCTATTGCAGACGCTAGCTAAGGTACATTTTGTGTTTATTCAACACCCACAGAGCCCACCTGTGGTTCATACTGCAATTATGCTGAGCGGACCTTAGTTACAGTTTCTGGGAAAGATCGTGTTATCTAGAGTGATCAACAATCTAAACAAGGTCAGCATACTGAAATCCTCGACCACGATGACTTGTGACTTTGTGCTAGCACAGCTGTCGACGGACCCCAAGGGTTCCGTCTACCCAATTTCACTCACAAGTCTTGTGTCAACCCGTGGTATGATTTTCAGGCACTTTCCAAAGGTGCTGCACGCTGGGATCGACCACCACTTCTGACCGATAACGTCAGATGTCTACTTCCTGATAAATCAACCATGGTGAGATTCGAACCCGGGTCTCATGGTCACGAGTGGCAAAATGGTTAGAACGTTCGCTTTAGAACTTTCACTCGCGTTAGAATATATATATATTTCGATTAAAAAAATCTACGCTTAGTTGGATTAACGATTAAGGGATTAGAAATGAAATCGGCCGACCGAGTTCGAATCTTAGCTTAGATAGTCTACTCTTCCCACTAAGTCCTCCGGAAAAAAAGCACAATTCTATAACATCAGCAGCTATGGAAAATCTGTCTGTACTTTCTTGCCTAGTTCTGCCTGCAGTCTAGTAGAAACACAACTGGATTCAAAACGTTTCAAGAAAGCGACTGGAAATAATCGTTCATAAGAACCGTCATCAATGTACACATAACTCAAAATGCAAGCTGTGGAGGGTCATGACCGCCATCAGGGGGATGCCACTTTGAGATGAATAGAAGAAAGAATTTCACATAGATTTCGACAATTTTCTCTTTAATAATTTGTCATTCATAGATTTTAGCTGTTAATAGTTTAAATGGTTTCTCTCTTAAATCTCTTTAAAAATTAGCACTAATATAAGGTGACCAAAAAAACGGGAATATTTGAAGTGCGTATTGCCAGACATGAGCAAGTGGCAACACTGCGAGACAGTGATCTTGAGCAAGTAAACATTTCGCCATTTAGAATTCAAGATGAAATTCGCAGTATCCCAGCTGAGATGTTGCAGCAGTCAATGAGGAATCTCAACAACAGATTTCAAGAATGCATTCGTACAGGAGGACGCCATCTACAGGACGTAATTTAAAAAAAAAAATGAAAATTCCATCATTGTTTCTTAAATGGCATGTTTTAAGGTTTCAATTACTATGAATAAAATATTTTTCTTCCCTCACTCTTGGTTTTATTGGATTGTTAAAAAGTTCCCATTGTTTTGGGTTACCCTGTATTTGACGCTCACCATTTACGTTCAAATGTCCGTTAATATCCTAATAGTAACTGTAATATGAGTCGATTTCATATAAAAAAAAATAATCGGCATTCATTGACCAAGTAGCCAGCGCAACTTTTATGATTATATAAAATCTTTGTATTAAAATAGTTTCAAGGAAAATAAGCTTGACATGTCCAGTAACTGTTATCACTTTTTCCTGTATAGATGGGAGTTTCCTTCCTCAACTTTTGTTTGAAGTAGCGTGGAAGATCTACATCTTGATTATTTCATTATTTTCTCTTCGAGTTACATATGATATTAATTTTAAATGGTGCTGAAATTGCTTACGTGAGGTTGTTTCTGTTATTTGATACAGATCATTTTAATTTTGTACCGCGAGTTCGTAATGATCTTATTGACCTCTTAGCCTTACTGTACAAGTTAAACTACTCTTTCTATTTTGATATACCCGCGTTACCAATTCTCTGCATGTATAAAAGCTGTTCATTTCCATTACAAGTTTTAGATAATTTTTATATCTTTCCACTGTAAACTTTCTTTATAATACAGAAAGTTATTGACGTCATGCTTCATCAGATGCTTTTATATAATCTGTGGCTCATTCTGATGGCATTGCAATTAGAAAAATTGCATTTCTTGTTTCAGTGTATTGAACAATGCCATGTTGTCCTTGGCCTATTTCCAGTCTAATTCGGCTACGAACTCTATTCAATTAATAATATTCTTCTATGACTCATCAAGCTGATTATTTTATGGAATTATAATTCATTCTCTCCTGGTTTCTTTGTCAGTATCATGAAGATTGACTTACTTAGATCTGTATAGATGTGTATATTTGAACTATTTGTGTGATATGGAACTGATTTGAAATTTCTGTGTTTCAGGAAATTTACTTTGGATAATTACTTATGCTTATTTCACCCTAATGGCTTGTATTGTTGCAAAGGATGATGGGAATAAGAGGAAAGGATGACAGCGAGACACATATACAGTAAGATAGAAACGATAAGAATGATTGTAATGAAACCTTTATAGAAATTGAAAAAGCTATTGAGGAGGTTGTCAATTTTATGGAAAGAAAGTCAGCATTCAGCTATGACGATTGCAATAACGCATACAGAGTTAACACGTGTTTTACTTTATAAAAAAAAAGAACAAAAGCAAAACGAAATGCGGAAAAAGTTGAGAATGACATTAGAAGAGAAAGAATCATCTTGCAACAGTGATTAGACAATCCTTCTTACATTATTTGTTTTGCATACGTGGCAGACTTAATTTAATGAATTTTCATTAACATTACATAATTTATTTCTTTTTCCTTAAAATCAATTCCGTTATATTTCACTCACCATTAGCTTATTTTGTTTACTATAAAACATTGAAAATGAATGTTAAACTTGATTTCTGTTCTTTAATTTTAATCTAAATATAACTCCTCATATCCGGACTTTGTAACTAATTCTTCATGTCAGGAAGGCTTTCTTAGTCCTGTTATCAGGGATTCTACTGTATATCTTTTGTACTTGAGGTCTGGATTGAACTTGAAACCCAATGAACGTTCAAATCATTGAGACTCGTTTATACTGCAACGGCTCAGCGTGACTGGAGTCCGTTCTGTCGATAGAAATTGACGAATAATACAGATTTTTAGAAGACTCAAGAGAAAAGAAAACATTCTCTACTACAGCATCACCAGGCCCTAAAAAGCTCTGGTTGTCGGATAGTTATGCCTTTGAAATCTGAACACTGAGAGGAGCGATCATAGAAATCTCTCAATCTTCGAAAACAACTGCTTCAGAGAGATGGCTGCGGACAATATCAGAGAGGGTATCTAAATGGCGGTTATAAATAAAAAGGCTAGATGTGAAAACTGATTCAATTATCCTGATTAGAATAATGGGGTTCAAATTGTTTGTCCATTCAATCAGAAAAAGAAAGGATTCTTTTTATAGATACTATAAATAAAACAGAGACAGCACCAGAACTCCCCTACTGACTCTTGAAAAGATTGCCTTGTACAGGAAGAAATGACAGAAATATCTGGACAAGAAGGATAAAATGATGTCTTTGGGATTATGCAACGAAATAAAGTCAAATGAAGTCGCCCTCTTAATCTTTCTCTCCAGAAATCTACCCTACATATCTATAAGTCTATGTTTAGAATATTGCTGCCATGTATGATCTTGCTCCCTCTATTTATCTAAAGCTCCTCGATAAAATCCCCCCCAAAAAATCAGCAATATCATTGGCCCGGATATGGCTACTTACCCATCGCCGTAAGGTTGCCTCTCTGTGTCTTTTTTTTTTAAATAAATACTACTACAACAATTATTCGGATGAGCTCTTTGCTATGTTTTATTGTTTGTTGTTTTTTATGTTGTTTTATTCCCCTCTCCTCCCACAGACAACGAATTGTGCATATGGGGACTAGTTACTATTTTCATAGAGAAAAAGAGGTATTATATTGGTTGTAGTAAGAAAGGTACGTATGAATGTGTTGTTTTGGTGTAAGGAATATTGTTTCGTACGATTGGGTCAGTGTTTGCGGCTGGCTAAGTTATAGTTAAGACAGAAGAAGACCGTCCTTTCCCCAATCCTCCCTTTCGGCCTTGTGCCACATTTCTGTATTGTACAGAATAAATATTGCTCTTTGATATGTTTTAAATTATTGTTTTGTTCCCCTCCTCACCACAGACAATAAATTCTACATATGGAGACGAGTTCGAACTTCATGGAGATTCGGAGGTATTATGGTGGATGACGTAAGAAAGGTAAGTATTAGGTTGGTGCAAAAATAATGTCGTTTTCTTACATATGTTACTATTTGAGAAAACGACATTAATTTTGCACCAACCTAATAAAAATGCATTGTTTTGGTGTTAGGAATATTGTGGTATGTTTGGCTCATAATTTGTGGCTAGCTAAGTTTAACGATAAGACAGAAGAAGACCATTTTTCCCATTCTCCATTTTGGCCTTCTTCCATATTTTATGTATATAAGCGGAATAAATATCGCTTTTCATTAGACCTAAACTTTTTGGATTTAAGCGCAGCACTGGACTGGCGTCGAGGTCTCATCAATTCTCAGTTGAGCTAACCAGATATAACCGTAAATTCTATGCTAACAGTTTCAATTTTCTCACTTCTTGCCTGTGGGACTCACTTTCGGCTCCATACTTTCTAGTGAACAAAAATGTAAATGCAATATCAATCGCTATCTACTGTCCTCCTGATCACTCTTCTTTTGTTCTCGCTCCTTAGCGATGTTTCTGTTTCTAACTCTTCCACACCCAGTAACCCTTTGTGTCTCAGTGGATTTTCTGCCTTGCTTGAGATGAACTCAATTTAAAAAAGAATAGCAATTTGAAGCAAAATGAAAAATTTAAAACTACAGTTTTCACCAAATGAACTTTAAGAAACAATGTTTTTTTTTAAGATTAATACATAAATCAAATGGACAGAACTGAAAATGACTTTTGGCTTTTCAAAAGAAAAACCACACATAAACATACTCTGGTTAGAAAAAGTGATTAAACTGGTTTTGCTATGGAATCAGAAGAGAACAAAGCTTTATGTATACGTCCGACAAGACATCTTCCTTGACCAAAAAAAATAAATAAATAAAACCCGTGGTGGAAGGCCTAAGAGATGCGAAGACAAAATCAGAGAGGACAGCAGAATGCAATTTAAAATGATTCTTAAAAGTATTTCCATGGAAGGAAAGAAATGGCAAAGTTGTGTGGAGAAGTGCGCGCAAGGATTTCTTTACGATTATGCAACAAAATAATGTCAAATGATGTCAGTCTGTTACTGAACCTGTGGGTGTTAAGATTAGTAATTTGAAATTAAATGAAAATTTTAAAAAAATATATTGTTTTAATCAATTTACCCTTAAGAAAAAATGTCTTCTACTTTGATAACAGCAGACGATAAAGTACAAAAGGACTTTTTAGGACGAATGCATAAAGCAAATGAAAAGAACTGTTTTTTTTTATGGCGTAAAAGAAAAATGGGGAGGAAGTGCGGTTTTCGGTAAGAGATAAAGAAAATAAAAATTGCGAACGTCGTATCTAATTTACTAAATGCTTTTCAAATAAATTAACTGAACAACAGTTTGATTCGTTTGTTCTTTTTTTACGGTTCTTCGAAATCATTCTAATACATTCTGCGGTTAAGGTTTCGCAATTATCTTTGGATACGATGTAATTTGATTAAAAGAAAAATTTGCGATCAGTTCGATATTTAATCAATCGCATGTCGAGATTTCTTTTCGATGAATAGAACAAATCGACTTATCGCTTTCTTTCATTATTTTGATAAATTTTATTCTACCAAGAGAATTTAGAAAACTGATGAAATTTACGCAATTTCCCATCCATAGATTTCAACTAGCAACAAGTATGTCTTTTGATTCATAGATTTATTTTTTACGAACTATCAACCTATTACAGGCTGTTTAATATTTTTAGATAGATTATTAGATGTTTACTGTTGTAAGTTCAAGGAAGTTGCGGTGGACATATTTTTATTGCTTTTGTTTTCGTTTATTTATTTATTCATTATTTTATTTTATTTGTTTATTTTTATTTATGTTATTTTTTTTTTTTTTTTTTGTGTGTGAGTAGGTCTTGGGTATGACCTAAAACTACACCATGGAGTCTCGACTAGCGGACAGAATTAGGGTACCCTGTATCATTGTTGGCTAAGATCTAGTACCTGTTTGAACCCCCACTACCAGTGATACGGTATGTTTTATTAGATGAGTAAGTTGATGTGTGTGTGTCAGTGCGACGACGTTGATATGTGTGTGCATGTGTGTAAGGGAAGGGTCAAAGTAAAAAGGAAGGGATTTTTTTTCTTTCGACGGGATGATTACCAGGAATGGAAGTGAGATAAGTGTAAGCAGAATGTGATTCTTGAGCGCGGTTTCGTATGTGAACATGTATATGTATATGTATATGTCTAAGTAAGGGAAACAAATCGTTATTTACGATTTCAAGCCGAGCATGGCGCCATGTTCTTTATAAGTTTGAAACAGTGTTTATGAAAGAGCGCACATTGCTGATGAACCGGAAGTTATCTGGAATTGGGCTATAAATTGCCAATAGGAGTCGCAGTGTGTGGTCGGGAGAATGGAAAAAAACTGTAGCTAACGGAAGGTACACAAGTCGATACCCGATCAGTATCGGCTGGGTCACCGCGGTAAGTGGGTACATTGTTGAAAGACTCGAAACCCCTAATGAACCTCTGCCAGAAACATCACTAATGATGTGTACTAAAGCATCCAGTAGATGTAAATTACGAATTATTTTTTAAGCGTTTCAACCCAAGCAAGGCGAGAAGCCACTAGGACGCAAGGGGTCACAGAAAATTTGGAGCAAGATCTGATAGGAGTGATAGAAGAAAGGATGAGAAGGGTAGTGGATAGATCAAGGCAACTGGAGTTGTCGATTGACATTACATTTGAATAGCTGGAGATTATAGCTCTCAGGGAAACTGGAATAGGGAAGGGAGTTCCACAGGCGAGAGGTGCGAGACATGAAATTATTGGAGTAGAAGAGACGGCTACATTTAGGAGTTTCGACAGTGAAAGGGTGAGAGCGGTATGCCAGCCTCGTAGAGCGCTTGAACTCATCAAGTCTGGGAACCAGCGAATGCAATTCCTCGGAGCAATTACCATGAAAGTATTTGTAAAACAGACAGAGAGAGGCGACAGCGCGTCTGTGAGAAAGTGACTGTAGACGAGATGCCAAAGCAGGGCCAATTATATTGCATATCTGCCTCTGGAGCCTATCAAGAACCCCGAGGTAAACAGAAGTGGCTCCAGACCATAAATGGCAGCAATACCCATGCAAGGGTGAATTGTTGATTTGTAGATCTTGAGGATCGATTCTGGGGAGAAAAATTCCCTGGCGCGGCACAGGGAGCCAACTTTTCTTGCGGTGGACGAAGCAATTGACTCAATGTATTTGTTCCATCTCAGGTCAGCAGTGAACGTGAGACTGAGCAGCCGCAGAGAGGTGCTCTCGAGAAGTTGAGCGTCAGACATTCTAATGGATGGCAGTGAAGGATCTCTGTGGTGATTAATAGAGAGCAGTTTTGTTTTTGAAGCATTAAAGTTGACCAGCCAATTACTGCCCCAGTTCACAACCGATTGGAGGTCCTTTTCGAGACGCACGGTCAGGTTAGTTTTGTCAGTGACACTAGATTTGTTTTTGAGATAGGAATAAATTGTGGTGTCATCTGCATAGATGCCAACTTGGGAATTTATGGCGTCAGGAAGGTCATTTATGTAGACAAGGAATAGAGTGTGGCCTAGGAAGGAGCCTTGAGGAACACCGGCATTCGTGGGATAGGAACTGGAGGAGAATCCGTTGAGAACGACCTTCAATTCACGGTTTGACAGGAATTATTGTATTAGGTCAAACAATCGACCCGTAATGCCATAACCCTGGAGCTTGCGAAGAAGACCGGCATGCCAAACCCTATCAAACGCTTTGGAGATGTCTAGGGCCACGGCACGAGCTTCCCCGTTATTTTGAAGAGCTTGGTAGACAGTTTCAGTGATGGCCGTAAGGGCATCAGCTGTAGATCGGGCAAATCGAAAGCCATATTGCTTGTCCGAGAGCAGATCATGGGATGTGAGGTCGTTAACCACTTCGGTATTGATTAGGGCTTCGAAGACTTTGCCGAAGAGGGGTAGGAGACTGATAGGACGGTAGTTAGAAGGGTCAGAGGGGTCGCCAAATTTCTTGAAGACAGGAACAATCGAGGAAGACTTCCAGCAGTCAGGAAAACAAGATTCCTTGAGGCAGTAGTTATATAGTTTAGAGAGGGCGGGCGCCAATTTCAGGCGCGCATTTCTTCAAGACAATGGCTGGTATCCCATCTCCACCACTAGCCTTGTTGGGGTCTAAATTGGAGATAATGCCCAATACCAAAGACGGGGTTATGTGTAACCCACTCAATAGGGCCTCAGTTCTAGGAGAGAAGTCGGGTATGGGTACACCGGAAGAGTCGAGCGTTGAGTTGAATGAAAACTTTCGAGCAAAGCATTCAGTCTTGAGGCAGAGGAGATCAGGACTTCGAAATGGTTGAATAAAGGAGGTATAGAGAGTTTGCAATTGTTCAATACGCTCTTGCAGAGACGCCAATAATCTTTGGAGCCAAATTTGCGAGATGCAATACGCTCCTTCATCCGAGCAGCAAATAGTGACTTAGCATCGTTGAGGACACGCTTACACTCGTTACGGGCGGATGCAAAGAGACGTCTATTGCAGTCAGACATGTCGCTACGAAATAGGTGAAAGAAGTGGTTCCTATGGGCAATGGCGGCTGAGCAAGCAGCGGAGAACCAGGGGGAGGAGCGCGACTTGACCCTATATTTCCTTGAGGAGATGAAAGCGGCGATTCCACCCTTAATCCAGAATGAGACCTCAGAATCACATTCTTGGACGGGAAGCGTAAAGACAACATCCCAGGGGACATCGCGGAGGAAATCACGGAACGCGTCCCAGTCAGCTCGTTGATAGTAGAACGAAGTTCTAGTGGTACGAGGTTCTTTGCAGCGGGTGGAGTTGAAGGAGATGTTAACAGATACTACCGCATGATCAGAGTTACCAAGAGGACAGAGTTGCGTGGCGCTACAGGACGAGGATGGAGGTAAAACACAGATCGAGAAGAGAGGTTTTACCTTCCTGGTTGAAGGCAAAACGAGTGGGAAAGTTAACTATCTGCGTGAGGGATTAAGAGACTGAAAAATGAAGTGTTTGAATGCCACATAGTATGATGGGCGTTAAAGTCGCCAAACACAAATATATGAGCAAACGGTGGAGGGAGAGAGCTTTGTCTATGCTGTCAGATATGCTATCGAGTATCCCACAGTCTTCAGAGGATGGAGAGCGGTAAAGGAAGAAGAGAATGCTTACCGCATTGAGAAGAGATAGTCGGAGACACATGTACGACTGGTCTGGCGATTCGAGAGACAACTCTCTGGCCAGAGGGAGATGGTCCTTGACGTAGACACCAGGGCTGTGCATGTGGGTTAGAGAGTCTTTTCTGAGGAGAGGAAGTTAGCCTGGGATCGAGAGATCAGAGGGAATAGACGAGACAAGGTTGGTCTCACAGAGAGCCAGTATATCCGGGCAATTTGCAGTGAGGAAAGATTCCATACTACAGAAGTTTGTTCTAATGCCACGGATGTTGGAGAAAGAAATGTTGAGGGGTTTAGGTGATTTTTGGGTGGCTGGTTTAGGATTACTTTTTCGGTCTTTGTAAGTCATGTAGAATTTTGGTTGGAAGATGAGAAGGCCCGAAGTAAAAGAATAAGACAGTTATCAACCGTGACGTGGGCAGAGGAGTTGGCACAACCTGCATCATAATGTGGTCTCAAGGTTGCCCACCGGAGGTGACTGCAGGGACACCATTCCATGTGCGACATGGCACTACAAACACGCCGGTATTATACAACTGTTGATCAGAGCGGCCGCTCAAGACGCTACGCAAGAGTTAAGGCTCCTAACTACCAGTCGGAAACAGCAACCAGAGAACTGTCAACCGTGAACCCTCAGAATGAAGAGGTGATGCCAGAGACTGCACACATCACGGGAGAAACAGAGCTGCACTAATACAGAGTCCAGAGAGAGAGAGAGAGAGTACCGGGACCCCTTCCTAAACAAGAAACAAGGCGTAAGCCTCTACTCATGTCCAAGAGAAGGGGGAAGAGTGTTGACCGGGCGGTAGGAAATCCTACCTACTCCTATTACATATAACACATACAAGAACGACAAAAACAGAGGGAAATATAAGGAGGTGGGTAATTGGCAAAGAGTCCTGGCTGACACTTGGATTTTACCCTTTGGCAACATTAAGTTTTAAGTTCCATTGTCTATTCTAAAAAGAAATTGAAGAAAATAAGTTTATCCGGATTTATTGCTATGTCATAATAAATGCCCTAACATACGTGACAGCGAGTGTTTGAAATGCTAATTAATTGATAGTTGGGGGAGATGTGAATACATAACCTTCCTAATGTTATTTGGGAAATATCCGGAAATTATAATTTTTTTAATAATTTCACAACAAGCAAGGCGGGAATGCCACTAGTACGAAGAAAGTGAAAGTGAAAGTGAAAGTAAAAGTGAAAGAAAAGACTGAGTTTAGGGAGGATTAAGGAAAGTACACAAGATGAACGGAACGGAATTTAAAAAGATAGATGGCAACTGACGTTGAATTTGACTTTTCGAAGATTGTACTTATCAGGAAAGCAAGAAAACGGGAGGGAGTCCCGCAAAGGGATGAATCAATTCTATATTACAAGCAATACGTAAATAGATACCTCACTTTGTAGCCACTGTAGTTTCTGTACATTTATATTCCATAAAACGTAAATGAATATAAAAGATAACCTTTTTAGCTAATCGGTTTTTTACTGATTATCAACCCATTAAAGGTTACTTAAAGCTGGCAATTGATACTGGACAATCACCTCATGCCTTTCATAAACTAAGCAAAGTATTAGGAGATAGGAAAATGTCGTTAGAAACAAAGAAAAGAGTGCTGAACTACTATGTAATATCTAATCTCCTATATGGCAGTCAATGCTGGACAATGTACTCATGCCTTTCATAAACTAAGTAAATATTAAGAGATAGGGAAATGTCGTTAGAAAAAAAGAAAAGAGTGATGAACTGCTATGTAATAACTAATCTGTTATGTGTCTGTGAATGCATGACAATCTCCTTATGGTTTCATGTGTAATCGTCTCTTTAACACACGCCAGACAGTGGTATGAGGGATGGCAAGCTGAAGACTTGCTCGACGTACGGACTTACGTGGGCTGCTCTCAAATGCATCATGAATCCTCTCCACTTACTCCTCTGTAACACGTGGTCTTCCAGGACTCTTTCCTTTGCACAGGCACCCACTCTCTTTAAACTGTCTAACCCACCGTCGAATGCTCTTACGATGGGGCAGATCAATGCTGAACTCTGTTCTGAAAGCACGCTGCACCGTGACAATGGCGTTTGTTTTCGTGAACTCAAGCACGCAAAACGCATTCTGCTGAAGAGTCGCCATTTTGATTGATCTTCCCACAATTCAGCTCCACCGGAAAGGGTGAAACTGACACCAAATAAAACTTTCATAAGTACTCTATCAAATAACTACTGATTCAGTCCACTACAATGCTAGAGACCTGAAAAAACAGCGTAATGATTTTGGCGTATTCTTTTTAAACACCCTGTATTAAGAGATAAGAAAATGTCGTTAGAAACAAAGAAAAAACTGCTGAACTGCTATGTAATATCTAATCTCTTAATATCTAATCTCCTATATGGCAGTGAATGCTTGACAATCTCTTCGTGCCTTTCATAAACTAAGCAAAGTATTAAGAGATAGGAAAATTTAGTTAGATGCAAAGAAAAGATTGCTGAACTGCTATGTAATATCTAATCTCCTATATGTCAGTGAATGCTGGACAATCTCCTCTAACCTTTCATAAACTAAGCAAAGTATTAAGAGATAAGAAAATGTCGTTAGAAACAAAGAAAAGAGTGCTGAACTGCTATGTAATATCTAATCTCTTAATATTTAATCTCTTAATATCTAATCTCTTAATATCTAATCTTTCCAGTATTGATGATAGTTTCCTTCCTGACCTTTTGTTTGAAGTAGGGTGGAAATCCAACATCTTCATTATGTCATTATATTTTCTTTGGGTTACATGCGCTACTTATTTTAATTGTTGCTGCTTTTGAATTTCCTTAAGTAATGCTATTTGTGTTTACTGACACTGGACGTTTTGTGATTCTTAGCATCAATTAAATAGTTTTCAATAATTTTGCTGTCAATTCCAAAGAACAATGTAAATATATATTGATTCACTTTCATGGTATTTTTGAGTTTTATTACAATTATGATCATCACATTTTTAAAACAATAAACATTGCCGAGGAGTGAAAGCAGTTAAAATAATAACGGTGTCAAGGGAAAAGCACTGGTTTTGTAAACATGAACATCAGGAATTCACAAACATCTATTAAGGAAGGGGAAAGTAAACGTTATGGCGAAGAAATAGCACACGAGACTCGTTGTATGTACAGCAACAAATAAACAACTGAAAGACAAAATTTAAGCCGACTATAAATGGAAAGAAAATTCGAATAAAACAAAGGAAGGAATTTTGGTTCTCGGAACACGTCAATTTGTTGTTGTTCTATAATCCAGTTTGACAAATCCCTCGACACAAGCGCCTTTCTATGTTCGTCAACAAAAACGTCCTCTTGGGACCGCTTCTGCCAGTTAAGTTCATCGGCACGTCTCGTTAAAGAACCCAGCTGGAAACAAAATGGATGATTTGAAATGTTTTTTTGAAAATGGCTGAAGTTCGGAATCGTTTTCGAAAAAAACAATTTAGAATTTTAATGTAACAAATAAAAGCGATATATTTGTCGCTATGTTTCAAAAAATATATTAACTGACAGCGTTTAATAATGAAAATCTTTTTCGTTTATATACGAAGAATATTTGTTTTAATCATTTCACACCAAGCAAGACGATTGGCTACAAAGTCTCATCGTTGTAATTTTGAAAAAGCTAGATGCAACAGTAAGATCTATTGTAATTGTTTCTTTCCTCACACTTCTTAAATGTTGCTTCCGGTTGCTTACTTCGCTGTAACTTCCACTCTGAAAAAACTTATGTCAGTGGCAATCTTCTGTCTTTCTGAATTTTGTTTCTTTATTGTCCTTTCTCATTGTCTTTAATTACCAGTAACCTCTTCCGTCTTAGTTCTATTATCGCCATCTTCTGTCTTTCTGAAACCTGTTCTTTTATTATCCTTTCTTCTCATTCTCTTTCACTCCTAGTAATCCCTTGTATCTTAGTGGCATTATCGCCATCTTCTGTCTTCTTGAAACCTCTTCTTACATTGTCTTTTCTGATCAGTAAAATTTTCTTATTCTCCTCCACTCCCAGTAAACCTTTGCTCCTTAGTGGCATTATCACCTTTCCAGAAAACTGTTCTTTTATTGTCCATTATTGTCACTAAATTATTCTGTTTCTTTCACTCCGAGTAACTCCTTCAGTTTTAGTGACATTATCTCCATCTTCCTGAAACCTGTTCTTTTAATTCCTCTTCTCCTCACTAAAGTCTTCTTATTCTCTTTCATTCCCAGTAATCTCTTGCGTCTTAGTGACATTATCGCCATCTTCTGTCTTTCTGAAGGCTCTTCTTTTATTGTCCTTTCTCCTCACTAAAATCTTATTCTCTTTCATTCCCAGTAATCTCTTGCGTCCTAGTGGTATTATCGCCATCTTCTGTCTTTCTGAAACCTGTTCTTTTATTCACTTTTCTCCGCACTAAAGTGTTCTTATTCTCCTCCACTCCCAGTAAGCCCTTGCGTGTTGGTGACATTATCGCCTTACTTTGAGCGAAATAATTAAAAAATAGATTCCACTAAAAGGTCAGGGTTTACTTAGAGTGAAGGACAATAAAGAACTAAGTTCAGGATGATAGAAGATTGTTTTCATTTTTAAAGATCATAGGTAGGCAGAGAGGCAAGAAATCGGAAAAGATTTCTACAAACGAGAATTGCGACAAAACAATCTATGAGAATAGAACTTAGAGTTGCTACCAGCAATTTCAACAGAGTAACCTTGAGACCTAATTGCTAATCTAGTACTACGCTTACCGTATATACTCGCGGATAGGCCCCATTTTTTTACCAAAAATTTCTGAAAATATTAGGTGGGGGCGACCTATCCGCTCGACATAAATTTAAAACAACACTAACTTGTCATCAGGATTTCTGAGAAATCGGAAATGGCAGCCATAAACCCTAAAACTGTTTTTTCTCCGTATAGGAAACAATTTATCTATCATATATACTGACTCACTGTTTTAAACTTACTAATGCTGCTAGATTCAC
The DNA here is from genome assembly GCA_963932145.1 of Acanthosepion lycidas. NCBI lineage: Eukaryota > Metazoa > Mollusca > Cephalopoda > Sepiida > Sepiidae > Acanthosepion > Acanthosepion lycidas. The sequence continues at coordinate 44,047,199 of OZ010596.1, read as the reverse complement.
ATATCCACCACAATAAATAAATAAAATTATAAAATACTCATTGATTCATCAGTCACCGTTTGGTCGGGTCCCTGACACTAGACTGAAACCCTGAACATGTATACATAAGTTACGGAACCACATGTAGATGTTTATTAACTAAGAAAAAATAATCCCACAATTCATTCTGCAAAATATCTATATTTTATTAAAAATGCGTTGGAAAATATGACTTAAAGAAATGAAATATATTCTCTCTAATTTTCTTTAATGGTTGTTTCATATAATAATTAACAGTCATCCTTAAGTGTTATTTACAAATAACGAAGCGAATGAATCTTGTACCCCAAAAATGTTTGCACTATTTTGCATTGCGCAGCGATATAGTTGGTAGCCAAATTTATAGTTTTTAATTTTAATTGTTAATTGTTAAGGTAGATATTTGCTAATTCTTGTGTTTAAAAGGGGGCTGTGTAACTCCCCAGATCATATTGCGACCAATCTGCGAGTCAACAGTAAATCATCAATTATTAAGCCATAAAGTAGGGATGCGACCTATCCAGTGGAGTGACCTATCTGCAAGTGTATATGGCATTAGAAAATTAGTGGCATCTAATTCATCAGCATCTAAACTGAATTGTATCTTGATTTTACTTCTTTTTATGGACACAGAAAAAGATCTAAGGAAGTAAACATGTTGTGTAACATCCATATTTTTGTTGATTCAAATTGCATTTTCTGGAATAAGTTATTGCTTAGCAATTTAATCAGAAATTATCTGTACCCCTTCCTAAATTTTATCATTTGACTTTCCAACACTTTGAAAGCATTAAAAGGATCATCATCTGTACTAGTTATGGATTAGAGAACAAAGTGATTGTAAACTTAAAACACAAAATAATATCCATATTCAATCAATCATTCATGCTGAAGCCATTATTTGTGTATTCAAAAAAAGGCATTAAGATATTTTTTTTAAATTACAATCATTTAATTCTTTTATCTTAAATCCTATTTATTAAATTTGTGTGTATAAAAAAGCAATGAGAAGTCAGTAAAAGCAGTAAGTATAAATTCCTTTTTTTTAAATTTGGTACTTTAAGATTATCTTTGAAGATTATCATTCATAATCCATCATTAGCCTCTGACAATGCTTATAAGCTTGTACATGTTTCATCATTGTTATTAATTTTTACCTAGTGCTTAATTTCATCTTCATTTTTTTTTATTGGATGAAGCCTTGTCAAAAATTATCACGGTATATACTTGCGGATAGGTCGCACTTTTTTTTACCAAAAAATTTCACAAAATATTAGGAGTGTGACCGATCCAATCGACATAAATGTCAAACAAAACTACCTTGTCATCATGATTCCTGAGAAAATGGAAATGTTACCCATAAACACTAAAGCTGTGGATTCAGTTCTGAATGAATTTTAAAACTGTAACTTGATATATAAATAGATAAACATTTTTTTTCTAAATGAACCCTAACATTTTCTTCTGTAGTTATTTTAATTTATTTTTTTGTTGAGTTAAACCATAAAGTAGGGGTGCGACCCATCTGGTGGGGCGACCTATCCGCGAATGTATACGGTAATATAACCAAAATATTTTACATACCTATTTTGCATTCTGCAGTGAAATAGTTGGTAGTTAAATTTACAGTTTATAATTTTAATTGTTCCAAACCATAATCATAAGTAAAAGAAAGCAGGTTTTAAATTAAAAGTACTAAATTTTGCAGAACATGGAAATCGATCAGCAGAAATAAGAATGATGTTTGACAGTGATGATAGTGAAGAAGAATTCTTGGGATTCAGTTCTGAATGAATTTTAAAACTGTGTAAATATTAGGTTGGTGCAAAAATAATGACGTAATAATGTCGTTTTTTGACGTATTTTTAACGTCAAAAAACGGCATTATTACGTCATTATTTTTGCACCAACCTAATAGATAAACACTTTTTATCTATATGTACTGTAACATTTTCTTCTGTAGTTTTCTTCTGTTTTTTTTTTCTTTTTTTTTTTTTTCTTTGTTGAGTTGACTTGATATAAAAATAATATGCGGTAAATATAAAAATACCGGTACAACAGTTACTTCCTTTTGTTTACAAAAAATGTATTTTAACTGCAAAAGTTTATTAATAATTGAAATAAAGGTAGATATCTGATAATTCTTGCATTTAAAAAGGGCTGTGTACCTCTCTTGATTATAGTGCAACCTATCTGCGAGTCAACAGTAAATCATCAATTATTAAGCCATAAAGTAGGGGTGCGACTTATCCAGTGGGGGGACCTATCTGCGGGTATATACGATGAATTCCTCGATTGCAGATACAAAGTTTGAAAGCTCATTATATGCGGTGGAATAATTTTCAAGATGTTATTTACTTTCACATATCAAATATATTTATGGTGAAACATTCGTGAAATAAAAATATGGAATTCTGATGTTTCAGGCGAAAACGAAATATGAGTAACTCGATATGTAGCAAAGGAGAATTATTCAATTTTGTCTTTTCATAGAGAAAATGAAATTATTTTTCCTTCGAGGATCATATATTAGGTCGAATAATTTACAAGAATTTGCCTTGCAAATGTACTTAGGGTGCAGCAACCGTGAAACAAAGATATAGAATTTGGATATTTCAGGTGAAAACTAGATATTGGTTGCGGGGTTTCTACCAAAGACTAATTATTAAATTTCGGCTTTTGGTAAAGAAAATCGATTTTGGCTTTTGGTAAAGAAAATCGATTTCCATTTTTTTTAAGATCATATATTCTGTGATCTAATTTAAAAGATATTATTTGCCTTGCAAATGCATTTGGAGTAGCTTGAATTTTATTTTCACTCTACAATAAAGTTAACGATAGAATATTTATGAATATTTTGTAATAAAATCGTCATTTTTGCAGAAAGACAGAATAATTAATGAGGCAAGTGTGGAAATAGGAAAAGATATGAGTAAAAGACGAAGAATGGCAAAGTTGCATATGGCGTAAGAAATAACAGAGACAGCATTAAAAGCTAGAGGATAGAAAACAATGGCTTATAATTCTGATGGCGTAAGAAGAGAGATTAAAAACAATGAAGGAAGATATGAAAAAAACAAAGAACGAATTACAACGCAGAAAATGTAACAAGCAGAAGACACGAGGTCTTATCAAAAAGTATCGGGGCTAGTGATATAAAAAAAAAGAAAACTACAAGACATATAAATTCGGGATTTAATCTCCTTCGAAGTAGTCCCTTACTGAAGTAACACACTTTACCCGGGAAGAGGACGTTCTGGCGTAGCATATTTGACGCCCCTGATTCGGCGTAGCCGATTCTACATATGAATTTTTCAGGAGAGGAACGATAAGTTGTCAGATTACTTCTTCGTCGTTATTTTCAAATTCTCATTCTCTCTCTCTCTCATTCTCTCACTCTCATTCTCTCTCTCTCTCTCTCATTCTCTCACTCTCATTCTCTCTCTCTCTCTCTCTCTCTCTCTCTCGTTCTCTCATTCTATCTCATTCTCTCTCTCGTTTAGTAGTCAAATTAATACTTGCTACCATGGAAGTGACATGGTGGGTCCTAGCCGTGAAAGACCTGGCGAAACCAAGAAATGTAGTCCCTTGAAGCACTTTCCATGGAAGTAGCAATATAGTAGTGAAAGGCTCGCTACACCCTGCCTGTGAGGGAGATAGAGGTTGGAGGGTGGAGAATAATACTCAGCAAAGCAAAGAAGTGTCAGGTCGGACGTCTTTCATCTGTGCCTCAACATTGTTATCAACACGAAACTAAGTACCATCGAATGGTGAGAAATAATTGTATAATGATTCTTCTCTCTCTCTCTCTCTCTCTCTCTCTCTTCATATATATATATATATATATATATATATATATATATATATATATATATATATATATATATATGTCTCATTAGGTTTTGTTAGCGAAGTGATTTCGTCATTAATCACATTAACATTGCATTTAGTTCTTTGTATAAATTGTTTCTTTATGATATAAAACATAAGCTGCACACTCTAATGTTTACGACATCAGATCCTCAGTACAGTAATAATCAGAATCTTAAATTCTGTGGAAAATTACTAAGACATTTTTACTCTACCAATTGGATTATAGTTAAATCCATTTGACTTTAACTGATAAACGCAGTTGGGATACATTTGTGCATAGCGATACATTTGTGTAGTAGCTAAATATAAAGATGGAAATGGTAACAACAAATTTCTTGCAATGGTGGTTGAATTTTTATGTCTGCATACTGTATATGCATCGTATGTATTAACACGCATTAATATTAACACTCTCAGAATCACTAGAAAAAAAATCATTGTTAATAAATCAGTCTCGAATTGCCCCTTATACTGTTGGTATGGTAAGCGGAAGTGTTCACATCCTACGCATGCCCCACCAAAATATTACCATAGACCACCAGTGGGGCATGCACCCAACATTGGGAATCATTGATTTAGATGTAATGTAATGTTAATATAACTCTCTAAAGCAATCGTATTTTTCTGAGTACAGCCAGATTTTCCGAAGAAGAATGAATGTTGAGGCATAGAAGGGGTCACAAACAAAAGATAAATACGGGACCTTATCAAAATGTATTCGGAATATGGCTATGATAATAATAAATTGACCTTGAACTCTGTTACGCAACTGACTTGGGGTCTCGACTCCAGTCATTTTCTCACCGACGTAATGTGGCTGACGAAAGCCGTTAAGAGACGGTTTGAAATAATCTATTCCGATCTTGAGGTAATTTTGTGTTTTTGGTGTAACATATATATATATATATATATATATATATATATATATATATATATATATATATATGAATTGGGATACATTTGTGCATAGCGAGTAGAGCCCCAAGAATGCTTGACAGCGGTCAGCGATAAATGGTGAACCGGCGAAAACATCGGTGATTGGTTAATTGCATTTAATGATTATTAAAATTAAATGTCGAACAATGGCTAATTAAGAGGGGCAATTAGTTTTCAGAAATTAAATGGTTTATGTCTGGAAAAGTCCATCTACTGACCATCTATAGTCGACAAATCGAGCGAAAATGATGATAAATAATAAATTATCTCCGCAGGCGAAATCAAGAATTATCTGGAAACCTCTAAGGCTTAAGTTGTTTACATAATGACATAAATTACGGTTTCTTCGATAGATTGTGTTAAGAGAAAATTTGTTAGAGAATATGAAGGTAACGGCTATTTTGTCCCCGTCCTTAGTGTTCTCTCAGCGTACCTGGTGGGTATGGTGTTCTGACAGTGATGAATTGCCTTTGTCTGGGTTTTGGAGATAAGACCAAAACGGCGCGAATTAAATAGATGGCGGTAAGAATTTTTTAAGCGTCAATACGCTTCCCAAACTCATGTTCGAAAGACAGGCTAAGACCACACGCAAAGGGACGTAAAGCCAACGGGCGGCATGCGTTCTCAAGACTTCGTCATTCCTCCAGCTACTTCTTAGAATCCAAGCTGCCACGTCTGTCCCTCTTTTCTCATAAAGACAAATAAGCAAAAGAAATCTTCCTTTTTCGTTAATTCCGTTTTATTTAGTAGCGTTGGGAAACAGAAACAACACGGAAAGCAAAAAATGGCTTTTGCGAAAACTCGGGCAAAGTCAACCAATGGGCCATGAATTTTATTCACATCAAGACATAGTCACCGATGGTCTTATAAGTTGTTATATCAGAATTCGGCCAAAGGGCTGACGGTAAATTTACAGTAAAGGCACCTAAAGCCCCCGGTATTGAGAATGTACCACTCTGGTTTGAAATTGCCTGATTATTTCGAAAATGACATGAAAACTATTCGCTCGATTACTGTGTTGAGGATGTGAGTTGTGTGTTGGAGAGGAATAGAAGGTTTGAATTTAATCTCCCGTCCACAACAATTAATACAAGACATAGAATAATGATTCATAAACATCTTGTTTCAAAACGTACCAATTGAATTTATTAAGTATTTGATGTATATGCATGAATACTGAGTGACAAGGTTAGACAGAGTTGTGTCTCTTAGACTAGGTAATATTTGTACCTAAACTCATAAAGAATAAGTTGTTTATTAAACTGAAGTTTAGGAGAATAAAGTGTCTTTAGCATGTTTGGAATTGTGTATTGTACAAGTTGGTAAAAACTCAGAAGAGATTTCAGAGTTCGTACTTGCGTGAATGTTGGTAATGGTCTTTAACGTCTGACTGCATTAGTTAAGACAAGAGTTCTTGAAGATTACATCTCGGCAGCAAGGAATGAGACGCGAGAGAGAGAGAGTTTACACATGTTTTGTTTTATAATTTTGTTGCACCACGTGATAGGCTCAGATGGAAAACGCAAGAAAACAGATTTGTCGCGTGCACGCGGTTTGATTGGTCAGAACTGACCAATCAGCGAGCTGGTTTTGAGTAGATTAACCAATGAATGCTTGTCATTTACAGGGAATAGTTTATTTATCCACGCAGGGGTGACTGGCTGACGTGGAAGATTCCACAACTGCTTAGAAGTTATAGACAATATAACTTCGACTTTTTTCTCGTCCCGTACATAGAACGTCCGCCATTACTGGATTTGTTTACATACGTTTGCCCCGAGTCGTCATGCAGTGCGGAAGCTTCACTTGTCTTGATAACTGCGCAATTCGCGAAGTTTGAAATAAATGCGCGAGATAATGCTTTAAATAATGCGCGAAAAAAAGGAAAAATCCGACAATTAAAATAAAATAAAATAAAAATTACGTGCCTGAAAAGTAAAAAAATAATTTTTTTCTCCTTTTTTTCAACGATGTTTTATTTTATGTGTCGTGAAATTTTCTTGAATTTAAACCTAGAAAAATTACATTTCAGTGTGAGATTGTGTCTCATTAGTTATCAGCAGATTTATTAAGTACAATAAAGAAAAAATACTATTCATTTTAAAAGATAAGCACATTTTAAAATAACATCCGCAAAAATCGAGGTAGTAGTAATCAAGACGAGTAAGATACGAAAAACTGTAAAAAGGCCGTTAACTAAGTAAGATTCCGCACATTAATTCTAGAGGAAAATGTATATAAACAATGCCAGCAATGGCGGCCGAACAACGCAAAAGAAATCGAACTTACATTGACGATAAATCGAAAACGGTAATCGAGCGCAATATTTTAATATCATTTTCGAAATAACCAGGCAATTTCACACCAGAATGGTACATTCTCAATATCGGGGACTTTTGGTGCTTATACTGCAAATTAACCGGGCTAGCTGGCCATATGCTTTCTGGAAGGAAGTAAATTGATTGGAATTGGTATTTAGTTCTCGAATTTCCAATATGTAACCAACATCTATTGCCCAACCCACACATGCAAGCTTAAAGGAAAATATAAGCACACACCTCAGAAGATGAACAGTTCCTCAAAGTTCAATTTGAAGTCAAAGGGTCAATTCACTATTCGTAATGTAAGTTCCTACCATCCGTGAATACCTTAACAATGTCTTAGACTAACATAAAAAGGACGTTTTTATATTAAATTCTATGCAGCACTGGGCTCAAGAGCTACTCAAGGTAGAGATTACAGTCAGAATATTGTTTCCGGCGTGAATGTCAGAGTTGGTTTTAACAAGCGAAGATTTTACGAATTTGGAAGAAATATGACGATTGGTCCTTGACCTGAAGATGTTAAGATCAAGTTCTTCAGAAGAACACCCACGTGGAAGGCCGTTCAACAAAACTGCTGTTCGTGGAAAAATGTAGAGTTGAAGTTTCTGCTGCCATTTGAAATGTTGAAAAAAAAGCAAATGGCGCGACTCCAGGACAAAAGGCACAGAGGAAAAGAACTCATAACCTACTTAATGAGTAAATGGATTGAATACAGTTTGGCTGTTTTAACGGCACATCACCTCCTTATGGGTCATTTAATGTCGAAGTTAAATTTTCTTGGGACCTTTGGTAATTTTAAAAAATATATATATTGCTGGTAATCCTTTTACTATGAAAATGTATTGCTGGTATTCTTCCTAAAATATGTATTTTTATATTTTCATAATGCTTGAGCCCAGTTTGGGGGTTCACTATTTGCTCATAGCTGGGATTCTAACAGGTGATACCACCCCTGATCAGAGTGGACCTGCAAACAAAAAGAAAAGCAATTAAGAGATGTTTTCATGCTCCTCAAAACCTTCCGATCAGAGGCCTTGCTGCCGGATCTAGTTTATCATCATACCGAGGACACTTGAGTAAATGGATAATAGAAAAAAGGTTTATTGAGAAATAGCGAAAAGACAATTCTTATTAACAGCTACAAAGGACAAGAAATTGTGGAGAGCCATGATCACTTACGTCCTGAAGGGACACAGCACATAGAAAGAAGAACGAGCTTGAGTAAATGGATGGCGGAACAAGGTTTATGGAGGAATAACAAAAAGACAAAATTTAATAAGAGCTACAAAGAACAGAAAATTGTGGAGAGCCATGTTCACCTACAATCTGAAGGGACACAGGATATAGAAAGAATAAAAATGAGCTTGAATAAATGGATAGCAGAACTAGGTTTATGGGAAAATAACAAAAAGACTGTATTTTTTTGTTGAAAGTAAAACGGCTATTTCACTGTTGAATATCATTCCTTAAACAACAGCTTTATGTTCTTATCTGGAAAAATATTTTTTGTTATTTTTTTTTTACAATTTAAAAATTGAAGATTTGTAATTGAAGTATAATGTAATCACTGACGACAGCGGTGATTAACACACTGCTGCGTCGTGTAGTTTACTTCGAATTTGTCCATTTGAAAATACGAAACATATCTAGTCCTGGTTATAACGATAAACTACATACGTCATCAAAACCTCTGATCAGGGGATTGGAGGTTTCGAGTATCGTGAAACCATCTCTTAATCGCTGCTGTTCCCAAGTCCACCCTAAATCGGGCTGGTAATACCTGATAGGACCCAGATATGGTTAAATAATGAAACCCCAAACAAAAACAAAAACAAAACACTATGAAAGTATAAAAATTCATTTTTATAGTAAAATAAATATGTATTTTTTTGCTGGTAATTTTACTATAAAATATATTTTTATACTTTCATAGGATTTTGTTTTTGTTTGGGGGTTTAATATTTATAGTAAAAATATTTATAGTAAAAATATTCATAGCAAAAATATTCATAGTAAAAATATTCATAGTAAAAATATTTATAGTAAAAATATTCATAGTAAAAATATTTATAGTAAAAATACCTATTTATACCAATACCTATTTATAGTAGAATTATAAACAATACATTTTATTGCAAAATTACCAACAGTACATTTAATTTGTAACTGAAGCCATGTAATTGCGTTCAAAATAATGAGATTTCGGCATTATATAACCAAAAAAGGTTGATATGCCGCTAAACAAAATCTACCAAACAACAATACCTAGTAGGTTGGTGCAAAAATAATGACGTAAAAATATCGTTTTTTGACGTATTTTTTAACGTCGAAAAACGACATTATTACGTCATTATTTTTGCACCAACCTAATATTTATAGTAAAATGACTGACAATACATTTTATACTAAATTGACCAACAATAGATTTTATTTGTAGCTGAAGTCATACAATTGCGCTCAAAATATTTTTAGTTTAAACCATAAAATTCTGTACAAAATATTTAGATTTCGGCATTAAAATGGCCAACAATACATTTTATCTGTAGCTGAAGGCATGCAGTTGTGTTCAAAATATTTAGATTTTAAAATAAAAATATATTTCTTCCCAGACGAAAAAATGATATAATATGAACGTCTGTCGTTTCTAAAGGAACATATATTTACGCGTATGGTTTTCTATAATAATAACCGCTAATGATTTAAAATGCTCGTGTTACAAAGTGTTACAAAATTCAAGAAACATTATACAATTATTGCTATTTATATGGTTTAATCTAACTGTACCCACAATGCAACAGGCATTAATAGTTACTCACACATTTAAGAGTTATTTCCCTTTGATACCTCTTTGCTTGTGGAAGAATGTGAATGAACAAATCTGAATGAAATGAAGCACAAAATTTTAATAAACCTTATTTTCATTATTGACATTGTTCAGGCTGTTATCCTCATCTTTATTGTCATGTTCCCGTGGATAAAAGCGTTGGTTGGAACTAGTGACTCGACCCAAGGAGTTGTGAGTTCAGTACCTAGCTACGGCAGTGGTAAACAAAACCTTAGAGAGTTAAGTTAAAGGGAGATAACTGAGACACCCTGACGAAGCATGGCACGTGGAACTAGAACAATCTACCTCGCTGGACGTAATAAAGAGTTCAGTTGGATATTCCAGTCACGTGAAGAATACGGGAGCGTACAACGGCTGAAACGTCATGAACATGACAATAAAGATGAGCACAACAGCCCGAATAATGTAAATAATTATAATATCTCATCTCAGAAATATAGACAGATTCCGATGAAGGTCGGGGCATACAACGGCCGAAATGCCGGGATTATAGCAATAAAGATGAGGACAACAGTCCGAACAATGTAAATAGTATAAATAATTACAATACAACATCTCAAAAATATAGACAGATCCCGAAGAGTGTCGGAGATTACAACGGCCGAAACGTCGTGAATATGTCTATAAAGATGAGAACAATGTAAATAATTACAATATCTCGTTTCCGAAATATACACAGTTGCCGATGAAGGCCGAAACGTCGTGAATATGACAATAAAGATGAGGACAACAGTCCGAACAATGTAAATAATAACAATATCTCGTTTCAAAAATATACACAGTTCACGATAAAGGCCGAAACGTCAGGAATATGGAAATAAAGATGAGGATTACAGTCCAAACAATGTAAATAATTACAACATCTCATTTCAGAAATATAGACAGTTATTTTCTATATTAAATTAGGTGTTCCATCCAGAAAGCCAAACTAGCCTCAGTTTGACCATGTTTGGCATATATGAAGAATATTTTGCGTTAGTTCTTACCCAAAGAGTTGCGAGTCCAGTACCTGGCTACGGCAGTAGTGAACAAAAATGGTATATACCTTACTTGCATTATAAAAAAAAAAAAATTATTCCCAGACCACGTTCTTTAGCCATACTCGAACACCAAACACCGACCCGCAACAGATAAATAGCGGACTATCTTAGAGACCAAGAAAGAGAGCTAAGTTAGGTAAATATCCTTAACTGGCCCATATCTCTATTTGAGCAACCTGAACACGTATTTATCTGCAAATCTCATGATGAGATAGAATAAAGATTATCGCTAGTCGATAAGTTATTTGCCGTAATTACATTTTATTTGATCGCTTCCTTTCACCTTTCAATGCTTTCAGATTGACACAATGTTTTCGTCCCCTGGGCTTTTGCGTATATTTCGTTATGGCGTACAATGCGCCGTTTGCTTATATGATTTATGATTGGTCATTGTAGACACACCTAAACAGAACGCTTCTTCCTGACAGTGATTCGAAAAAGGCGAGAAGTCTAAAGAAGACTTGTTCACAACTCGAGGCATTTAATACTGGACTTCGGACATCTGAACAACAATCTTTATAAAAAGCAACGCGCCCATAAAGGCAGGGCCTTTACAATAGACATCGATAACGAAATTTGTATTTATCCAAAAGCTCAAATCTTCATTCCAATGTTTTATAATATCTGGCATCTTAATAATTTCTCAGCTTTCTGGATACGACGATCAACTACATCTGCCATCAAGGCCTCTAATCAGGAGGTTTTTGAGGGGTGTGGAACCACCTCTTAATTGCTGTTGTTCCTAGGTACAGCCTCACCCGGCGTGGTAGCATCTGTTATGTTCCCAGGTATGGACAAATAGTTAGACCCCAAACTCGGGCCAAAACACTATGAATGTGTAAAAATAGGTTTTTATATTAAAAAATGCCGGCAATACCTTTTGAAAAAAAAATTAATACCAGCAATACATTTTTGAAAAAAAATATTGCCAGCAATATACATTTTGAAAAAAATATTAACAGCAATACCCTTTTAGAAAAAGATTATTACCAACAATACATTTTTGGAAAAAATATTACTAGCAATAAAAATCCTGTCGGCATTAAATAACCCATTGATGTGTTGATATGCCGTAAAACAAATCTAACTAAATAATTTTTCAACGGTAGGATCAATATGATGACAAAATAACCGGAAATGAACTATTTTTTAATATTTCATCCTAAGCAAAGCAATGAAGTCACTAAGATGCAGGATATACTAACTGTTAGAGAATATAAGAAAAAAAATTATTAGCGAGAGAGAATAATAAAAGAACAGAAGAATTATGAAGACAGAAGACGTCGATTGAGATTTCATTTAATTATTTTGAGATCAAACTCGACTGCGAAACAAAAAACCGAAAGGGAGTTCCACAAGTTTGAAAGAAGAAACTCTTAGCATAGAACTTACGGTTACATCTAGCTATTTTAGCGGTAAAATAATGAAACCTGTCAGCAAATCTAGTACTGCGTTTATATTCATCAAGTCTAGGTACTATAGATGGAAGTTCCCCAGAACAATTGCCATGGAAATATTTATAGAAAATGCACATGGAAGCTACATTAGGGCGGTGGGAAAAGGAATGATGCCGTAATGCCAGGTCAAGACAAGTAATATTGCAGATTCTTCTTTTAGATTTTATCAAAAATCTCTAAATATATAGCAGAAGCACCAGACAATAGATGGCAGCAATATTCAAACTAAAGATGAGTGGCAGACATAGATATGTTAAATAGATTCTGGCGAGAAAAATTACTTTGCGAGCATCAGACTTAGCAGTTCTTTCAATATAATATTTCCAGTTCACGTTAGCGGAAAACCATAGAGAATGCACAATGTGAAACTTTCACGGTGGTTAGCATCAGCCATGTTGATGGAAAAGGATTCTCTTAGACAATTCAAAAAGAGCAGTCTTGCTTTGAAGATATTAAAATTAACAAGCCGTTCCTTGCCACAGTTAACAACAGATGTAAGTCATTTTTTTTAGATCAGCTGCCAAATTGACCTTATCGAATGTATAAGACTTACTCCTAACAGGAGTAAATAGTTGCAGAGATAACGAGCTGAGAACGGATGACATCAGGAAGGCCATTGCTGAATATTAGTAACAATGTAGGCCCAATGATAGAGACCTAGGGAATGCCTGAATTTATGCAAAAAGCATCTTGGAGAGTGGTCATTCAAGACATTGTTCATTTTGCGATTTGATAGGAAAGTTTGAATCAGTTCAAAAATTTGTTCAGAAATATGATAATCTTTCAACTTGTGAAGAAGACCTGTAAGTAAAACCCTGTCAAATGCCTTCAAGATATCTAAAGCAACAGTCCAAGCTTTACCATTCTTATCTAAAGCTTGATAGACACTTGCAGTAATAATCGTTAACACATCAGCAGTTTACCTAGAGAAGCAGTTGACCTAGAGAAGCAGTTGACCTAGAAAAGAAGTTGACATAGAGAAGCAGTTGACTTAGAGAAGCAGTTGACATAGAGAAGCAGTTGACCTACAGTAGAAGTTGACGTAGAGAAGCAGTTGACCGAGAGAAAAAGTTGACTTAGAGATGCAGTTGACATAGAGAAGCAGTTGACCTAGAGAAGCAGTTGACCTAGAAAAGAAGTTGACATAGAGAAGCAGTTGACTTAGAGAAGCAGTTGACATAGAGAAGCAGTTGACCTAGAGAAGAAGTTGACCTAGAGAAGCAGTTGACTGAGGGAAGGAGTTGACCTAGAGAAGCAGTTCACCTAGAGAAGCAGCTGACTTAGAGAAGCAGTTGACCAAGAGAAGAAGTTGACTTAGAGAAGCAGTTGACATAGAGAAGCAGTTGACCTACAGTAGAAGTTGACGTATAGAAGCAGTTGACCGAGAGAAGCAGTTGACCTAGAGAAGCAGTTGACTTAGAGAAGCAGTTGACCTAGAGAAGCAGTTGACCTAGAGAAGCAGTTGACTTAAAGAAGTTGACCTAGAGAAGCAGTTGACCTAGAGAAGCAGTTGATTAGAGAAGCAGTTGACCTAGAGAAGCAGTTGACCTAGAGAAGAAGTTGACCTAGAGAAGCAGTTGACCTAGAGAAGCAGTTGATTAGAGAAGCAGTTGACCTAGAGAAGCAGTTGACCTAGAGAAGCAGTTGACTTAGAGAAGCAGGTGAGATGCTTAATCAATTCAGAGTTGATTAGGGTCTCTAGTAGTAGTTAGCACCTGCACACACCTAAAAAGCAGAATCTTTATCCTCTCTCCTTATTCCCTTTCTCCTCTTCTGGTGGCAGTGGTGGAGATGGCTGTGGAGGAGAAGTGTGGTACGAGTGAGGATGGTGGACGCGGCTGGACACGTTGACGGTTGGACTCGAAAGTCTCGCACCCACCATTTCAAGACCACAACTGATATAACTGACTCTATCATAATCAACCCCATGGCGACAGTACTGTATATTAATCTCATTGATAAATATGACATACAGTCGAATAAGAATTGCACAAGACATAGACAGACTGTTGAGATTTTAGTAAACTGTAAACTTAATATTAAGATAAAGAGTAAAAAGTTGTGCCATCAGCATAGATAAGGAGTAGAGAACTGATGCCATGTGCAAGGTCGTTGATTAAAATTAGAAAGAACGAATGTCCCAGGATATAGACCTGGGGAATAACTGCATTCATGCAAAATAGAATCTTGGAGAGTGGCCATTCAAGACATCGTTCATTTCGCGATTTGATAAGAAAGACTGAATCAGTGCAAAATTTTGTCAAGCCATAACCTTTCAACTGATGATAAACATCAGTATGCCAAATGCTGTGAAATGCCTTTTAGATATCCAAACCTTCACTATTCTAATCCAAAGATTCATAGACGCTTTCGGCAATATCCATTAATTCATCAGTAGTCGTTCCTAAAGAAGTGAAAGACATATTGCATATGTGAAATAAAACCGTGCGAGGCGAGATGCTTAAGGAATTCAGAATCGATTAGAGCCTCTAGTACTTTTCCAAAACGAGGCAGAAGGCTAATAGGCCGACATTTAGAAGGATCAGATGATTCGCCTGAGTTCTTAAAGATTGGAACTACATAAGATTCCCAAGGAGCAGGAAAGCAAAAAGCAGCAAGGTATTTATTCTAGAGTTTATAGAGTACAAGAGCCATTTCAGCGGATCCTTTCTTAAGATTTACTGCAGGGATACCATCAAATCAACATGGTTTGTGATGATCCAGTTCAGGGAGGATAACAGAAATCATAGACGGAGTTATATTCATATGATTCAATAGAAATTCAAGAGAAGATATTAACACCTCAAATTGAATTAGCGTCCTGGGTATGACGGTAAACTACATCTGCGTCCTGGATATGAAGGTAAACTACATCCGCGTCCTGGGTATGACGGTAAACTACATCTGCGTCCTGGGTATGACGGTAAGCTACAGCCGCGTCCTGGGTACGGCGGTAAACTGCATCCAACAGCAAGGTCTCAGATAATGTTTTCAGAAAAATAATGTTGCCGGCTCTAAGTTTTTGAAACAATAATGTTGCCAGCTCTATGTTTTTGAAACAATAATGTTGCCAGCTCTACGTGTTTTTGTAAAGGAATAATGTTGCCAGCTCTACGTTTTTTTTTGTTTTTTTTTTAAACAATAATGTTGCCAGCTATACATTTTTTATTCCATACAAAATAGGCATTTAAAATTCATATAAACTGGATTTGGCATTAAATAACCCACAGTGGTTGATATGCCATAAAACCCAAACAAACAAACAAACAATCAAATTGAATTAGAAAGAATAGAAGACTTACTCTTATTTAACACACTATTAGAGAGCCGTCAGTAGTCACGAGAACCAAACTCGTTAGAGTCTATACGGAGCCTCATTCTATCGGCAAAGACGTAGCCACGTTTAGAATTATTACGAGCAGACACATATAGGCGTAATAATTATAAACCTGTCCTTAAAGAGGCTAAGTAGTTGGAACTATCACATTAATACACCGGGTAAAAGTGACTGGCAAGGATGTATATATATATATATATATATATATATATATATATATATATATATATATATATAGTGTGTGTGTGTGTGTGTGTGTGTGTGTGTTTAGGCAGAGATTCTTCTTTCATGTACATTTCATTGAATAGGACAAAAAGCTTTGACTTAGTTTTTTATACAATTTTTTTCTTTTCAGATGATAAATTATGTAAAAACTGTCCGAATGTTCTTTTTTTTTCCGAGCGCTTTGCATTATATAAATACATGCATGCAACAAATTATTTCTTATTTAACAGTTAAAATATTTCATCCGGCTAAATGTATGTGCGGACGTTGAAGGCGAGTTGAAGAAAATCAGGTTAAAAGAAAGAAATATAGAGGCAGGCAAATGAACGCCGTCCTGGGTATGATGATAAACTACATCCGCGTCCTGGGTAAGACGACAAACTACATCCAACAGCAAGGCCGCTGATCAGGATGTTTTGATGCGCGTGGAACAACCTCTTAATTGTTGGTGTTCCCAAGTCCAACCTGACCTGTGGTGGTAGCACCTGTAAGGGTCCCAGCTGGAGTCAAAACACTATGAAAGTGTAAAAATAGGATTTAATACCGGAAATCCTTTTTTGTAAAAAACTACTACCAGCAATAAATGTTTGAAGAAAAAATAATTACCAGCAGTACATTATCATTGAAATACTTTTTTGAAAAAAAATTATTGCCAGCTATTCATTTTTTTTTAAATATTACCAGTTATACATTTTTGAAAATAAAAAAATATTACCAGCAATACATTTCTGAATATAAAAAATATTATCAGCTATACATTTTTCAAAAAAAAAAAAAAATATTACCAATTACACATTTTTCAAAATAAAAAAAAATATTACCAGCGATGCATATTTGTAGGAAAACTTTTACCAGAAATAGATTTTTAAAGGTAAAAATATTACCAGCAATACATTTTGAAAAAAAAATATTACCGGCAGTAAAAATCTTGTCGGCATTAAATAACCCATTGAGGTGTTGATATGCCGTAAAACAAATTAAATAAAGAAACAAAGCAAATGAACTTGGATGGAAGATTGAATAAAATCAAACAAGAAAACTCTACCGGAAACACAAAAGAGTAATAGATTGGAAATGGAAGGAATGAAGCGAAAAGAAGAAAAGAGGAAGAATTCTATCCGAATGAAAAGGTTGCAAAAAAGCTAGCATCTCAATAAACGGCAAGGAATATGCAAAGAGAATGTAATTCCATGAAACACGGGCATAACAGAGTTCGGAATATCTGTAGAGCTGTTCTGTGACTGGAAGAATTCTTTCGTGACCTATTTTTGTTTCATTCTCCTAGTAAGATATTTCCAGGATTTATAAATGAAGTTAAACAGGAATTCGAAGGTAAAGGCAGAAGCGTAAATCCACCATTGCTATATTGGTTACCGACCAAAAAATAGGAAAATTAGACTTAAATGGATTTGAAATTCAATGGACTGCATTATTTTAAATGCACCATCTTGGTGCAACGTCCACAAAGAAACGAGCGATGAAGTGTGTGAAGGTATAAATGTAGAAAGAAGATGGAGAGAAGAAATCTAAGGAAGAATTAAAGACGAAAGCTGGGAAAAAAATGGGATTCAAATGAAAAACGAAATTAAAAATAAAAAAGGTTAAATGCAAACAAATGTACATTGAATGAAGGGAGAAAGAAAAGCTTAGAGAGTGAAAGAAAGAAAGAAAGAAAGAAAGAAAGAAAGAAAGAATCGGATGAATAAATATTTTGAAAAAAAGGAAGGGAGAAAGAAAAGCTCAAAGAAAGAAAGAAAGAAAGAAAGAAAGAAAGAAAGAAAGAAAGAAAGAAAGAATCGGATGAATAAATATTTTGAAAAAAAGTAAGGGAGAAAGAAAAGCTCAAAGAAAGAAAGAAAGAAAGAAAGAATCGGATGAATAAATATTTTGAAAGAAAGAAAGAAAGAAAGAAAGAAAGAAAGAAAGGAAACACAGAAAGAAAGAAATAATCGGATGAATAAATATTTTGAAAGAAAGAAAGGAAGAAATAAAAGCATAGAGAGTGAAAGAAAGAAAGAAAGAAAGAAAGAAAAGTTTAGAGAGTGAGAGAAAGAAAGAAGAAAGAAAAGGGCTTAGAGAGAGAGAAAGAAATGAGAAAGGGCTAACAATGAGAAAGAAAGAAATGCTTATATAAATCAAGATAGAAAGGAAAAAATGGAGAAAGGAAAGGCCAAAAGAAAGGTCCAGAGAAAGAAAGAAAGCAACAAAGCTTAGAGATAAAAAGAAAGCAAGATTGAAGGCAAAAAGCATAAAGTAAGTAAAGAAAGAAAGAAAGAAAGATAAGATTAGAGAGCGAAAAGAAAGAAAGCAATAAAAGCTGAAAGAAATAAAGAGGCTAATGTCTAAAACGAAAGAAAGAAAAAATGCCTACTGAAGAAAAGGCAAACGAAAGAATGAATGAATGAATGAAAAGCGTGGAGAGTGAAAGAAAGAAAGAAAGAAGAAAAGGGCTTAGAGAGAGAAAGAAAGAAAAGAAAAAGAAAAAAAAGAAAGAAAGAAATGTTTATATAAACCAATAAATAAAGGAAAAATGAAGAAAGGAAAGGCCAAAAGAAAAGTTCAGACAAAACAAAAAGAAAGAAAGAAAGAAAGAAAGAACAAATGAAAGATCACGTGGAGTGACAGAGGATTCTAAGAAAGAAAGAATAAAAGAAAGGTGAGAGATGCAAAGAAAGAAGCTAAAAACCATAAAGAAAGAAAGAAAGAAAGAAAGAAAAGGCATAAACAAAGAAATGCATAGAGACTGAAAGAAAGAAATCAAGAAAAGTCGAAAGAAAAAAAGACGCGAATGTCTGAAACGAAATAGATAAAGAAATGCCAAGGAAAGGAAATGAAAAGAAAGAAAGAAAGAAAGAAAGAAAGAAAGAAAGAAAGAAAGAATGAAAGAAAGAAAAGGTTAGAGAGTGAAACCAAGAAAGAAAGAAAGAAAGGTTAGAGAGTGAAAGAAAGAAAGATAGAAACAAAGAAACAAAGAATAAAAATTGATAAAGAAACAAAAAATTAGAGAGAGAAAGTAAAACCTAAAGAAAGAAAGAATGAAAGAAAGAATTGCCGAAAGAAAGAGAGAGGATAAAGCCGAAAAAGAAAGAAACAAACAGACAAAGAAAAAAATGAAGCGAATGCCAAAAAAGAAAGAAAAAATTTTAGAGAAGGAAAGAAAATTGAAAAGAAAGAACAAAGAAAGAAGCGAATGTCTAAAACGGAAGAAATAAATTCCTAAAGAAAGAAAGAAAGAAAGAAAGAAAGAAAGAAAGAAAGAAGGAAGGAAAGAAAGAAAGAAAGAAAGAAAGAAGGAAGGAAAGAAAGAAAGAAAGAAAGAAGGAAGGAAAGAAAGAAATGTCTACAGGAGAGAAGAAAACGTTAAGGAAAGAAAGAAAAAGGAAATATATAGAAAAATTAAAATATAAAGAAAGAAAAACAATATATACAAAGAAAGAAAGAAAAGCAAAAAGAAAGAAAAATGTAGAGGAAAAAATTAATTAGAAAGAAAGAAATATTTAAAAAATTAAATTAAATTTCAGTGAAGGAAAGAAAAAAAAATGACCAAACAATCTGGAAGTGATAATGAATGAACAAATAAATTAAATAAAATGGAAACGAATGAATTTGCTTAAAAGTGAAAAATCGAGAAACGATAAAAAAGTGAAAACAAATAAAAAAGCAATGCAATATTATTATTCTTCATAATAATGTCAGACACGCATTCAGGCCGAGGTTAAAATTAACAAAACCAGAAATAAACTCATTAAATAAAAGCGAAATGAAGCCAAGCAAAAAGCAAAGGCAGCGCGAAAGAAAATCGGTGGAGGTGCCGCGTGACGGTACAACGGCCAGTGTCTTGTAATTCTCCTTCACCAAATAATCAATTAATTGGAGGCAAAGAGCATTTGGCGCGAAAATTAAGGAATCCATTAAAACTGCGCCACTATAAACAAGAGTGGAAGAGAAAGAAAAACGAGAAAGCGCGAGACAAGAGAGGGAGAGATAGAGAGAGAAACAGAAGAGGAATGGAAGAAAAATAGAAGACTCCTCTAACCAAAGAGTAGAGTGACGGTGCAGGTGGTGCATATCCATGTAATTACTTTAGCTGTTGACCGAGGCAGGCTAATGAAAAACAATAAATAAATAAGTAAAAATCGAATAAGAAAACTGTTTTAAAAATTTGTTGGCAAAAGCAGCCCAGACAAGTGACAACGATAGGTTGGTTTGGTTTGGTTTGGTTTACGGCATATCCACCTCAATGCCGACAAGATTTTTAGGATAGCGTCGTGTGAATAGAATATGTATTCTTTGTAAGAAATCAGTTTGTAGATCAGGTTATATTGACGTATATCACACTCAATGGGTTATTTAATGCCGACAAGATTTTTAGGATAGCGTCGTGTGAATAGAATATGTATTCTTTGTAAGAAATCAGTTTGTAGATCAGGTTACATTGACGTATATCACCCTCAATGGGTTATTTAATGCCGACAAGATTTTTAGGATAGCGTCGTGTGAATAGAATATGTATTCTTTGTAAGAAATCAGTTTGTAGATCAGGTTACATTGACGTATATCACCCTCAATGGGTTATTTAATGCCGACAAGATTTTTAGGATAGCGTCGTGTGAATAGAACATGTATTCTTCGTAAGAAATCAGTTTATAGCTCATGTTTCATTGACGTATTTTTGTAAAGAGGATTTTTTTAAAGAGTCTGCATTGGATTGGTTTATTTTGTTTTACGGCATATCAGCCTCAATGTGTTATTTAATTCCGACAAGATTTTTAGGATAGCGTCGTGTGAATAGAATGTATTCATTGTAAGAAATCAGTATATAGCTAATGTTTCATTGATGTAAAGAGGGTTTCTTTCTATTTTCAAATGTATTTTGCTGTTAATATTTTTTTCCAAAAGTGTATTTGCTGGTATTTTACTATAGAAATCTATTTTCATACGTTCATAGTATTAGGTTGGTGCAAAAATAATGACGTAATAATGTCGTTTTTTGACGTTAAAATACGTTAAAAAAACGACATTATTATGTCATTATTTTTGCACCAACCTAATATTTAACCCCATTTTGGGAGTTAACTGTTTGTCCATAGTTGGGACCCTAACAGGTGCTATGACCACGAATCAGGGTGAACCCGAGAACAACAGCAATTAAAATGTGTTTCGGTGCCTGGGATCCCAGCTTAGTCACGATATTTCTGACACAAATGTTTCGTTATCTTAATTTCTGTATTTTTCTCTTTCCTGCATTATTTTCCTCTTCATTAAGGGCCCTGGGAGTAAATGTTTTCTGGGATACTGTTATGCTACTGATAGTAGTTCATTCGGGTAACACTTGAGGAGACTATCCTATCACCAGGTGTATAATATCAGTGATATTTTATTTTCATTTTGTCAATGAGTTCTCGACAATACAGTGGGTCCCTCTAAATGCCATAATGAAGTATACAGTTATGCATGTTCTTCTGGTCAGTTTTATTCATATAATAGATGCGTGTAACACTTTTGGGCGTGGCTGCTTCGCTACTCAGCTTTAAACCTGTACTAATATCTTCAATTATCTAATCATTTTCACAATAAAATGTATGGCACACTTACACACTCGGTCTGTTCTTCGACTAACGGCTTTTTCGATCGGTCAAGAGCTTTCCAATATCTGCATTAACTGTCTGGCCTTAAGTCCAGGGGGCATCAGACCTTTTGCATCTCAGTATAATTACATTGCTGTACTGGCTGTTGAATTGTGACGTTTTAGGGATGCGATGAAGATCAATTCTTCCAAGTGATGGAATCTACTTGGTTTTTACGAATTCTCTTGTATTATAAGTAACATAAGTTCTCAATTCTCCGCAGATTTGCCAAGGAGTTTAGATATTGTGGTTCCTGTAAGACAAAGGTACATTGCCTACACTTCATCCGCCATTTTATTTGTACATTTGTTTTTGTATTCTTGTTTTGTTTTTTGTTCTTTTTTCGGGGGTGGGGGGGTCATCCCTTCCCCCTTCCGCTTCGCGTATCATTTACAGATATGGGTTCAAAGTCAACGCTAATGCCTATATGAAGGTGCTAGACACGTTAGTTAAGCCTTGGATCTTGGTGTGATTTGGACTGTACAAGACTTTTGGCCTACACCCCATGAACCACGGGAAATTCTAATTTTACTTTCACAGCGATTAGTTTAATCGCTGGGATTAAAGATAGTCAGACAAAATAGAACCAAGACGAGACATAACTGGACAGTACTTATGGGGACGTGGCCGAGAGGTTAGAATGTTCGCATTGACCAGGAGACCCGGGTTCGAGTCTCACCATGGTCGATTTTTCAGGAAGGAGACTTCCTGATGTTATCGGACTGTAGAGGTCGATCGCAGCGTGCGGCACCTTTGAAAAGTGCTGAAAGCATATTACAGGTTGACCCAAGCCTTGTGAGTGAAATTGCGTAGACGAAGTCACATGTCATCGTGACCGAGAACTGGCCCTGTTCAAATTGTTGATGGTGATAGATAACACGCTCTTTTGAAGAAACTGTAACTAATGTCTGCTTAGCGTAGTTGCAGTATAGACCGCAGGTGGGCTCTGTGGGTGTTGAATAAATACAAAATGTCTTCTGAGGGATTGGCTAGCCGCCTTAGTAGACGGGTTTTCTCGAATACGAGTGGCCAGCTATACTTAGTACTGCTCACTTGTGGCACAAAGCCTTTAAGTAACGATCGATCTCACTAATCACTCGTAATTGATCTAGCGAGACATCCTTGTAAACCATCACACCACTCAATCACTCAATATTCCCCAATATTTGAACATTAGTCTAAATGTAAATAATATTGGTCCTGATCTGGCTTCAGTTTCTCCCCAAACGTCCTGTGTCTTTTCTATAAATACTTTCATGTTAATTGTTCAGATGAGCTCTTCGCTATTTGATTATTGTTTTATTCCCCACCCCTGCCACAGACAATGAATTGTACTTATGGGAACTAGTTACGATTTTCATAGAGACAATGAGGTATAATGGTGGATGTAGTAAGAAAGGTAAGTAAGAATGTGTTGTTTTGGTGTTAGGAATATTGTTTCTGTGTTTGGGTCAGTGGTTGTGGCTAGCTAAGTTTAATATTAAGACAGAAGAAGACCGTCCTTTTCTCCATTCCTCAATTTTAGCCTTGTGCCACATTTACTCTTTTAATACGGAAATAATTATCGCTCTTCCCTATGGAACCTAAACCATTTACATGTATTGCTGGTAATTTTTTTTTTCCCAAAAGTGTATTCCTGGTAATATTTTTTTCAAAAAATGTATTGCTGGTAATAGTTTTTTTTCTAGACTGATGTCGAAGTCTCATCAGTATAGAGTTGAATTGGCTAGATGTAGCCATAAGTTCTATGCTAAAAGTTTCAGCCAAATTTAATCTTCAAAAATTTAAATGCAATGTCAATCGCTCTCTACAGTCCTCCTGATTTCTCTTGTTTTCTTCCCGCTCATTATTAATATTTCTGTTCTAGATTCTTCCACATCCAGTAACCCTTTGATTTGTAGTGGCTTTACTGCCTTGCATCGGGTGATAGCAATTTTAGAAAGTAAATAAATTCAAACAGAAAAAGCAAGACACACCGAGACACAAGTTTTTTGCTGGCAGCTATTTTGAATATATCGGTTGGGCAGACGTGATGTAACCGAACAACCAATCAGTGGTGATCTTAATGCAAATGCATAAACAGACATTATTAATTGTGGGTTACTCACTCGGAATTGAGATGCCGTTGAGTGTTCTTGGGTATTGTTTGACTATCGCTTTAACAATGACCATTTTCCACGTCCCTCGCTGGTCTTTTAGGAAGCAAATCTCTCAAAATGCTGAAAGTGCTAAAGAGCAGAGATTTCGCTCCATGGATGAGATTAAGGAGAATAGAGCTTTTTTTTGTTGGGTGGGTGGGTGTGGGATGGAGAATGGAGTTTTAGTGAAACATGTTCGATTGATAAACGTTTCGCATTTGTTCTTTATTCTTATCATTCGGTCTGATTCCCACCCATATTAAATCTGCATTTGATCCCAATTCACTCTTAGATAAATACGTAACATTACAAGGGAGGGAGTACATTCAAATGCAATAAAATGTTATTACCCTTAATTAGGCTATTATCTATTAATATTAAACGGCTGGCCGATTTACGAATAGAGCGTGTGCAGTCGGTTATAATATCTTGGGATGTGCGATTGGTGCAATAAATATCAGCTTTGGAATGAAAAATTGAAAGGTTGAGTTCGAATCCGATATACATTCACTTCCGTGCAAATATCATTGGGGAAGTTATGGATTTGCCTCCCTCCTCCAGATAAGGGTTAAATAGTAAGGCTTGTGTTTGGGAAAATATTGTTATTCTAAAACAAAAAAATATATTAGTAATGTAATAGTCGCTTGCCAAATAAAAAAGGAAAGAATTATTCTTCCAACCTAAAATACGTTTCCGGTTTTAATAACATACAAAGTGTTGATAAACCGTAAAAAATCAAATTCGCCAATCCCGCTATTTCTGTTAGAATTTCTGGTTGGTTGATTTAGTTTAGCGGTATATCAACACCTGTATGGGTTATTTAATGCCGAAATCTAATTATGATTAATATCATTTTACGGGTTCAAATTTGTATATTTTGAAAGCAATTGTATTTCTTCAGCTACAGATAATATTTATTCTTAGTCATTTGAATATAAATATGTATTGTTGATAAGTTTACTATATGTTGTTGGTAATTATTTTTATATAAAATTGTATTGCTGGTATTTTTACTATAAAAATCTATTTTTATACTTTCATAGTGTTTTGTTTTTATTTGGTGGTGGGGGTTATTATTTGCGCATAGATTTGACCCTAAAACGTGCTACCACCCGGGTCAGGGTGGACCTGAGAACGCCTGTAATTAAGAGGTAGTTCAATTCTCCTCAAAACCTCCAAATATCCCGATGAGAGGACTTGCTGCCTGGTGTATTTTATCGGCACACCCCGGACTAATTTTGTTTTAAAAGTCTAATATATAGTTATAGATATTTGAAAGTTGTCAAATAGTAGAGATTGAAATTCATTCGGAAACAGAAGAAAATCTGAACACGGACAGGACTTTATTTGTTTCCGATATCACAGTTTTATGTTTTACAGCTTCGAAAGCCTTACACCTCCTGCAAGTACATTTTTATAACGAATATGCTGTGTCAAGTGTCCATTTTTTTAACCAGTCATCAAAAATAAAGTAACATTATAACGTTTTCTTGAAGCAATTCTTAAAGTTATATGCGCAAGAAAGCAACAAAGTGCAGGGTAAATTTGAAAGACATCTAAATTTACACTAACAATGCACAGAGGGCGATGGATAAATTAGCGTCTAAATGATGCAAGAAAATAACATTGACATCTCTCTTTATCGCCTTGCTTGGCGTGAAATAAGTTTTTTTTAAGTATCTTCTTAGACATGTATCAGATGTGATCTTGCCTAAGCTATAATATTCTCTTTGTTTCTGTTGCTTCAAGTCTCTTTTTCAAATTTGAGGAGATTGTCCATCATTCATTGTCATATAGGAGGACTGATATTACATAACAGTTCAGTACTCTTTTCTTTGTTTCTGTTTCTTCAAGTCTCTTCTTCATCTGTGAGGGGAATGTCCAGCATTCACTGCCATATAGGAAGACTGATATTACGTAACAGTTCAGTACTCTTTTCTTTGTTTCTCTTGCTTCAGCAAACCTCTTCATCTATGAGGAAATTGTCCAGCATTCACTGCCATATAAGAGGACTGATATTACATAACAGTTCAGGACTTCTTAGACATGTATCAGATGTGATCTTGCCTAAGCTATAATATTCTCTTTGTTTCTGTTGCTTCAAGTCTCTTTTTCAAATTTGAGGAGATTGTCCATCATTCATTGTCATATAGGAGGAATGATATTACATAACAGTTCAGTACTCTTTTCTTTGTTTCCGCTGCTTCAAGTCTCTTCATCTTTCCAGGTGTTCCCAGGGCCACCCTGACCTGGTTTGGTAGCACCTGTTAATGTCCCAACTAGTCAAATAGTTAACCCATAAACTGGTGTCAAAACAATATGAAAGTGTAAAAATAATTTTTAATAACAACAATAAATTTTTTGAGGAAAAACTATTATCAGCAATACATTATTACCAGCAATGCATTTTTGAAAGGGTAAATATTATCAGCAATACACTTTTGAAGATAATAAATATTACCAGAAATACATCTTTGGGGAAAATATTAACAGGAATAAAACTCTTGTCAGCACTACATCACACACTGAGATTGATATGCCGTAAAACAAAACAAACCAAACCAAATAATCTGATCACTGTAATCTTAACTTATTCTTAAAGTCTAAGGTGGAACCACCTCTTAATTGCTGGGTTCCTAGGTCCACCCTGACCCGGGGTGGTAGTACCTGTTAGGGTCCCAACTATAGGCAAATAGTGAACCACGAATTGGTATCAAAACACTATGAAAGTGTAAAAATATGTTTTAATACAAGCAATACATTTTGAAGTAAAAAAAATATTAGCAGCAATTCATTTTTGAAAAAAATATTACCAGCAATAAAAATTTTTCGGCATTGAAAAACATTAACTGCAATACATTTTTGAAAGAAAATATTACCAGCAATACATTTTTAGAAAAAATATTACCAGCAATACATTTTTAGAAAAACTATTACCAGCAATACATTTTTGAAAAACATTAACTGCTATACATTTTTGGAAAAAAATATTACCGGCAATACATTTTTGGAAAAAAGTATTACAAGCAATACATTTTTGGAAAAAAGTATTACAAGCAATACATTTTTGGAAAAAATATTACCAGCAATACATTTTTGAAAAACATATTATCTGCAATACATTTTTTGGGAAAAATATTACCAACAATACATTTTGGTAAAACATTACCAGCAATAATTTTTTGTAAAAAAATATTACCAGTAATACATTTTTGGAAAAAATATGACCAGCAATACATTTTTGAAAAATATATTAACTACAATACATTTTTGGAAAAAAATACCAGCAATAAAAATCTTGTCGGCATTAAATAACCCGTTGTGGTTGATATGCCGTAAAACCAAACCAAACCAAACCAAAAACATCTATTAGGTTGGTGCAAAAATAATGGCGTTTTCTCACATAGTAACATATGTGAGAAAACGACATTATTTTTGCACCAACTCAATATCTTGAGTTGAACAATAGTATAAAAACAGTTGAATAAAGTTGCGATATGAAGAAAGGATATTCGTATGCACTGTTTAATTAACAGAGGAAACTGTGAATAAATAAAAAAAAAGCATGAAGTACTTAAAAAAATAGATAATTCTAAATCAAGTAGGAAAGACAATATAATCACGATATCTGACAACCAATAACTAAACCTAAAAAAGTAAAGAATAGCTATAACAACGCTAGAAGAAACAGAGCATCGTCATGTACCTCGAAGATGAGTCAACTGACAAATCCAATGTAGTCTCATACATTTCAAATTGTCTACCCATACGTGAGCATCATTTTAAAACAGGTCCGTAGAGATCATATGGCGACGTCCATGTTAACCCAAAATTCAGATCTCGCCTTGCTACCACCATTAACGCGTACGAAAAGAGAATTTAGTTTTGTTCGTAATTTTCGACAAGAGTGGCAGACCCCGGCGTGCGCTGTCTTATTTCTCCACGGACCGTTATCAGACATAACTCAATCAATTCAATATCGGTAGGTAAAGAACTGTAAATTGGCCTCATGTATAATCACCGAATATGGTTCCTGTTCTGGGTCGAGCGAAATATTAGGTTGGTGCAAAAACAATGACGTAATAATGTCGTTTTTTTTACGTATTTTTAACGTCAAAAAACGACATTATTACGTCATTATTTTTGCACCAACCTAATAAAAGAAACCCTCGTGTTTTCTATCGCCTGTATACCAGATTACTTGCCCCCAAATTTCCAGACTGTCCAAAAATAAGCCAGTTAAGTATTCTCCATGCTTTCCAGCCAACTTTGATCTTCAAAAAAATAAAGGAAATATCAATCGTTATTTACTGTCTTCTTGACTCTTATTCTTATATTGTCACTAACACTAATATCTTCTCGTTCACTCCTTGTCTTTTATTGGCTTTATTTATTTGCTTGGGTGGATATTATTTTGAAAAAAAAAAAAAGCTTCGTGAATCTTCTAAAGTAACATACACGAGCTTATACTTAACACCAGGAAGAGGCAGCTGAAGTTTCTGGGACATGTAATGAGAAAGGAGTGCTTGGAGAATCTGATACACACAGGTCGAATATAGAGAAAAAAAAGACAAGTTGAAAAGGAAATTGAAATGTAACCGGAAGTTCTATACTAACAGTGTCTTCTCTATATATTTCTATAATTATTTACATTGTTCGGTCTGTTGTCCTCATCTTTATTGCCATATTCACGACGTTTCGGTTGTTGTACGCACTGGCCTTCATCAGGTGATTGGGATCTCGACGTGAACCAATTTATTTCTCTTTGGTATATCGACTTTACGAATTGAAGAGCTGTACTGAATTGGTGGCTAAGTCTTATCTTGTTACAATAGAAATTGCTAGATGGAACCGCAAGTTCTACGCTAATAGTTTCTTCTCTCGCACTTCTTGCTTGTGAAAATCTCTTCCGGTTTCTTACTTTCCAGTCAACTTTGATCTTCAAAAAATTAAATGCAATGCTAATCGTTATCTTCTGTCTTATTGATGCCTGTTCTTTTATTGTTCTCATTCATTAACAGTGATTCATTTTCTTTCTTATTCTTTCACACTCAGTAACCCTTTGCCTGTTTTGTCATCCACTTGCTTAAGTCTGCTAGGTATGTCATGCGTTGCTTTCTCTTGTCTCGCTTTCCTTATATTCGGCCTGTGTGTATCAGATTCTCCAAGCCCTCCTTTCTCATTACATGTCCCAGAAACTTCAGCTGCCTCCTTCTGGTGTTAAGTATAAGCTTCCTCCTTGTTTGCATCCTCTCCAAAACTTCATTGTTGCTCACAGACTCGGTCTATGTTATCCTCAGCATCATCATCATCATCTGTAGACCCTTTTTTGATAGACAAGCTCAACAAAAATTTGGATTTCTCTACTTGTGACATTTTTACTCAATTTCCAAAATTCTAGCAATATTAAATTTTGAATTCCGTAAGAGAAGATATTTGCGGGCAACTTTTGAATTTCATTACATGTGACAGGAGTAATTACCTTCGAAAAACCCAGCCGTATTAAATTTTGCATTTTGTTAATTGTAATATTTAGAAGTAGCTTCGGAAAGCCTCGCCCTACTAAATTTTGAAGTTAGTTACTTGTAATACATTATGGAATACTTACCTAGAACAGGGCCCGTCCCTGGGCTGGTGGTATCACTGTTACGACTAGCTTAGACGAGCTCTGACCAGCTTGGACAAGCTATGACCAGCTAAGACCAAAAACACTCGGGTCCTCACGTTAAAAACTGACATTGTAACACAACCTGACTCAGTGTGGGGTCAATTAAATCTCCGCCCTTTGGGGTATATCACAAAGACTTGCCTCATTAATATTTGATTTTCGTTACTTGTAACACTTTGCCATTCCCTCGGGAAAATGACAGTTCACAAACAAATAGAATCTGTGGAAAAGGCAACGAGAAACCACTCCACTATCTTTCCCAAGAAGTCCTGGCAATTCACAGATAATAAAGAAAAGGAATCTGTGGAGAAGGCAACGGGAAACCACTCCACTATCGTTCCTAAGAAGTCATAGCAATTCACAGATAATAAAGTAAAGGAATCTGTGGAGAAAGCAACGGGAAACCACTCCACTATCTTTCCCAAGAAGTCATGGCAATTCACAGATAATAAAGAAAAGTAATCTGTGGAGAAGGGAATGGGAAACCACTCCACTATCTTTCCAACAATGTCACTGTAATTCCCATATAATAAAGAAAAATTACCTATAAGACAAGGCCAGGATTTTTGTTGATAATGTCACTACACTTATGTACAGCTTTTTTATGTTATATCAGTTTTGACTTTTTTTTTCCATATCTCATCTTCACATGTCATGACCGTTATGCCTTTTAAATACCTCATAAATAATGCACTATCCCATTCTAATCGCCTGAGTTAAGGGAAAATGCACCAGTGATTTCACTGATGAATGTAAAGAAAGAAAGAAAGAAAGAAAGAATGAAAGAAAGAAAGGAAGAAAGAATGAAAGAAAGAATGAAAGAAAGAAAACGAAGAGAAGAGAAGATAGGAGTGTTTAACGATTCCAGCCATTGTCTCACAAACATGATCACATGAAAAGAGGCGAAAACGCTACTTTCATTGAAATCCATAATGTTATGCATTTCTTTTATTGTCCTTTTGTTTCATTAATAATTTTATTGTTGTCCACTTCTAGTAAACCTTTGCATCTTAGTTGCATTATCGCCTTGAAGTGAGATGATGATATACATATATATATATATATATATATGTATATATATATATATATATAGAGAGAGAGGGGGGGAGAGAGAGAGTCATTTTATTCTTTGTAATTTATTTATGTATCTATCAATCTATATCTATCTATCTATCTTTCTATATATATATATATATATATATATATAAAAGTGAACATAGAAGTCAACACTTAGAGGCGACAGTCTGTTTCATGCTATATGCAATCGCCAGGCCATATAGCATGAAACAGACTGTCGCCTCTAAGTGTTGACTTCTATGTTCACGTTTATATTTACACACGCTCTATCTCTGATATTGAGCACTTTATTCCATAAATATAGCACACCTTAAGACTATATTTCTTTATATATATATATATATATATATATATGTGTGTGTGTGTGTGTGTGTGTGTGTGTGTGTGTGTGTGCACATTTAATTAAATACGACAAAGTGTTTTGATTTAGTTTTTTTTATACAATTTCTCATGTGACCTAATTTTTTTTTTCTTTTCGGATGATAAATTATATAAAAACTGTCCATTTTTTCTTTTTATTCAAGCGATTTCATCTATACATTTAGCCATTTTCAAGGTTGAAATATATTAACTGTTAGCAAGAAATAGATTGTTGTATGTGTGTATTTATATAATGTTTTCATTTTCCAAACATGACCAAGATATTGTGTCCATGTTCATAGTTGATATTATTGAGTATTTTACAATTGGACAGTTTTTATATAATTTAACATCCGAAAAGAAATACATTATTAGATCACATTAGAAATTTTAGAAAAATAATAAATAAATCAAAGCACCTTGTCTGTCGTATTCAATGAAATGTGCATGAAAAAAGGATTGCTGCCTAAATACACAAATTTTAAATATATATATATATATATATATATATATATATATATATATATATATATATATATATATATATATATGTCTGTGTGTGTGTGAAAATATTGTAGAAAATAGGAAAGAAACTGGTTTGGTAAATAATCCAAAGTTCCTCAGTATTTTTGTAATTATTTTTAAAAAATAGTGCTCGATACGAAAGTAGAGCATAAATATAATTATTTATTTAAAAATATGATTCCAACTTGCGAGTTAGAAACATATTTTTAAATAAATAATTATATATATATATATAAATTTCTAAAGAAAAATAAGAATCAATTTTTATTTATTAAATCGACAATTTATTTATCACTTTAAACGTCATTTTAGCGCATACTCATATCTGAGTATACGCTCCATTTATTTATTTTCATAGGGTACTAGAATTTCACTTAAAATCCCGATTCAGCTTTGCTTGATATTCATAGCCGTGTCGATTAAAGCACCTCGGATCCAACGATCGCCTTCTTTGCCCAGTTTGAACGCTGATTTGAATCATGCCGGAGAGGTTCTATTTCTTTTCGATAAATCTTTAATAATATTCACGGCAGTAGCCGAAAATAAATAACGATACCGTTTAATAAATAAACGGAGCGTCTACTTAAATATGAGTATCCTCTAAAAAATAACGTTTAAAGTGATAATAGATAGATAGATGTGTCTATATTTGTACTTGTCTCTCTATCCGTTTCATTCATATCGAATAATACAGAAATGGGTGGCCGTTGGTTTATCAAATGAAACATCAACATGAATTCCCGCTCAAACCCCGACTTCACGCTAATATTTGCTTTCGGCCGGATGTCAAGCGTCATTCGATTTGCCGATAGCGATCACAATTGTTGCCTAGTTGAAATGAATAGACAACAGCTACCTTAGATACCCGCCTTTCCTGCAATACTTCCGCTGCTTGACTTCCGGGGCATTTCCTCAATTGACTTGTGATCTAAGACCTTTCGACCGGAAAGAGAATGGCCTTACGAGTGTGTGCATCTAACGTCCCAGTTGATACAAAGGAACAGCGCGTAATCTCTTTTGAATGCTTAGGGTTAAGAGACAAGCATCTTAACTGTAGGATATAAAGAGTGTTTACATCTGCTATAATCAGAAGTAAAGGAAAAAGAATGCACGATACTAAACGCTGCTAATCTAATAATTAATTTAAATACAATTCAATAAGCTTTTGTACAGGTTGCATTAGGAATACCTGCCACATAATTGTAAGTCATAAGCGACAATGGTGTTTTCATCTAGCTAATGTCTTGCTACTATGTTGGAGCTGTTTCTGAGAGGTATATGTGGTAGGTATTTCTGCCGCAACCGGGATTATATCTTTTATGGATTTGTTTTTCGACCCGCAAAGTGAAAAAAGGGGTCTCGGGTTCTAATTTATATACCGGCTGTAACACCAAAATTGTCCATGTCTTTAATTGATTTATCGAATCTTTTTTATTTATT
The DNA here is from genome assembly GCA_963932145.1 of Acanthosepion lycidas. Classification (NCBI taxonomy): domain Eukaryota; kingdom Metazoa; phylum Mollusca; class Cephalopoda; order Sepiida; family Sepiidae; genus Acanthosepion; species Acanthosepion lycidas. Next base: position 44,014,309 of record OZ010596.1, on the reverse strand, counting down.
GATTTAATTATTTTTTTTTTATTTTATTTATGTTGGATATTATATTTTTATAAATGGATTTGTTTTTCGACGAGCAAAGTGAACAAAGGCGTCTTGGGTTCTAATTCATATACCGGCTGTAACACCAAAATTGTCCATTTCTTAGATTAAGCTTTGAACCATTCTATCTTAGAAATGATTAATGATATCTTGATGGAATTCTACGAGGTTTTGTAACACTGTTGGACTCTACTTTGTGCAATAAGAATGTATATTTACTCTCCAAGCTTAACAGAAGAATCGTGGTGAAATCGATTATAAACGAAAATGGCATGTTCATTATTTATTAGTCATAGCTAATGATTCGGAAGCTCATGAAAGATTGAAATGAAGTTCAATATCTATATATATATATATATATATATATATATATATATATATATATATATATATATATATATATATATATTCCAGGATATTTTTACAACTTATTCAAGATAATTTTCGCCCTCACTTACCTTATAACTTTCTGTCCTGAAGTAACAAGATTTCAAGAACTATTTCATTTTCAAGTTTTTTTCCACTGCTCTTTGGACTGTTGTCGCTGAAACTCTTCTCTCACGTGCCAGACGTCTTATGGATTGAGTTGGACATTTTCTAATTCATCTTTTTAGTTTTAACTTGAAATCATGTTCCCTCTTCCTATTGTGGTCTCCTGAACCATTTTCCCCCTCTACTGTTCCCTTTTTTAAACTTATAAACCGTTCTCTTGATACTTCTTGAATGAACTTTGAAGATGGAAGCCAGAGTATGAATTTTGGAGCCATTACTGAAGGCGTGAATGATTTTACCATTGCTCAGTTGGGAAGACATAGTGGAGCTGATACAAACCGATATTAACCTGTTCTCGTTCTAGCTGAATAACTCGAAGGGTTTTTTAGTGATCCTTTCGACAAATGGCGTCAAAATGGCTAAACGTCTTACCTGAAAAGCTGGGAAAAAAAGAAACTTAATTAGTTTAGTGTCTTTTTAGGTCTTAAACATTTTGTGTGATACCCCATGTTGTTACACGATTTGTCCAATTTTGCTATTACATCCGGTATATATATATATATATATATATATATATATATATATATATATATATATATACATGTGTGTGTGTGTGTGTGAAAAATATATAGAAGATAGGAAAGAACTCGTTAGGTAAATAATCCAAAGTTCTTTAGTATTTTTGTTATTATTTTTAAAAAATAGTGCTCGATACAAAAGTAGAGCATAAATATAATTATTTATTTAAAAATATGATTCCAACACGCTATAAAAGAGTTCTCATGTTTCAAAACAAGAGCCGAAAAATTCAGTATAATTATTTGAATTAAATTGAATTAAAGTTCTATGGTTAATTAAATTGAATTAAAGTACTAAGATGGAACAGAGCTTAGTACTTTATTTCAATTTAATTCAAATAATTATATTGAAGTTTTCGGCTCTTGTTTTGAAACATAAGAACTCTTATGTAGCGTGTTGGAATCATATTTTTAAATAAATAATTATATATATATATATATATATATGTGTGTGTGTGTGTGTGTGTGTGTGTGTGTGTAATGCCAATTTCCAAAGATGACTTTAATCCAGACAGAGTCCGATGTAAGTTACAGAGCAATTTATAATAATAAATTAAGAAAACGCTTTAATGGATTTATCGAAACTTCTTTTTTATTTATTTAATTATTTTTTTTTATTTTATTATATTATTTTATTTATGTTGAATATTATTATTAATTTCAAATGATGATGATTGTATTATGTGGTGATGATGATGCCAACTAAACTGACATCACTTTCACTGACTTTATTAGACACATTGTTTTAAGACATTTAACTTTCTATGCTGTATTTCTTTCCATCTCTCTACTTTCCCATATCCGGTATATTAACTTGTTCTCTCCTCTTTACGGAAGCCCTTTTAAAGAAATCTTTTCGTCGGCCAATTAACTTTTGATATTGGTTCATCATTTATTTCTTCCTTCTTTCGTTTCTTTTCTTTCTTTTTTCTTCTCTTCTTCTTATACTTTTTCTTCATTTTGTTTTTTCTCTCGTTCTCTCTTTTCTCTGGCTTTTTTCCCTTTCTCCTGAAGAGATAAATATAGCAATATTCATGAAATAAGTTATAGACGAGATGGATTTTTAAAGGGTCTTTATCAATATATATATATATATATATATATATATATATATATATATATATATATATATATATATATATATATTTAAATATATATATATAAATATATATATATATTTCAAGGAGCTTGTAATCGAAATCTTCAAAAATGTAGCACATGAGAACATCAACAATCCCTGTTGTAGTTGGAACCCTCAGATTGATTGAAAAATATTCCATTGAATGGATCCCTGCGAATCCAAGCCTTAAAGAATTCCAAAAATTTGTTCACTCGAGTACAGCTCACATCTTACGAAGGGCTTTATCTATGTAAAATATGTGTGATCTTTTTCAAAACTTCTCAGTGGAAAATGCAATGATGACATTTTTGACCTTAAGTCAATGGTCGGGACCCGGAAAAAAAACTGAAACTGAAGTTTTTATTCTTGCTGCACAGGATCAAGACTTGCTAACTAGAAGTTTCCAAGTACGCATATATGTGTGTGTGTGCGTCTGTGTTCACGCGGCTGTGTATGCGTGCCTGTTGCATATCAGGCTATAGTAATATTTAATTTTATTTTATGTATGCATATTGTTGTCCGTGCACAATCATGTGACAACGGTTGACTGCTAATAACAGCTAAAGCGCTTTCCAGCCCACACAGAACGCTGCTACTGTTCTTCATATTATACATATATATATATATATATATATATATATATAGATAGATATATATATATATAGAGAGAGAGAGAGATAAAGAGAGAGGGGGAGAGAAAGAAATGCGTGTGTTGTACAGGAGGTGACGGTAAATGGTACATGCTAAAGTCACGCCTGCATTGATAAAGGAAAGAGTAAATAACAAAGTGCCATAGTACGAATGAACAGAAACCAGGAAACAAAACAAATTCCAGCATATAATAAAATTAAACGAATTCGCTTAGAATTGCGATATTTGTCGGAAAACAATTTTGTCAAATGTGATATTGTGAACCGTTTAGGAAGTGGCCCGCAGCAAATTGACTTCCGGTTTCTCAGCATTGCTTTCGGCTTTTGTTTTCGTCATTTTTGGAAGTTGTAATTCTTTGTGCCTTTTTTTTTTTTTTTTTTTTTTTTCTTGTTACTGTATGTTTTCGTTTATTTTTCTGTCGAAATTATATTTGGTTTGGAATCGACACTTTTGCATTTTTTTTACACAGTTCTCGCTTTTCAGATATTCGCTTCATATATATATATATATATATATATATATATATATATATATATATATATATATATATATATATATATATATATAATTCCCCTCTTCGGTTGGTCCGCTCGTTAAGGTTAATTCTTCAGAATTCATGTAACAATTACAGCGGTAAGAGAGAAGTTACATTAATTTTTTTTTTCATTCGAGTCCCATATACTCTACGCTGGCAAATGTCAACATGATATAGGGATGAAAACTGTTATGAAATGCGGTTTTCTTCGTATTTTCTTAGTCGAGCAGTAACCGTTAATCTCGAGTATCGTATTTGCTATCTACTTACCACGTCATGCAGATAGGATACGACACAAGCTCTGTATAATGTACGAAATTGGAGTGCGTGCACCCGTCGGTTCCGCTGTCATCGGCATCAGAATCGAGCCCCCAGTGGCTCGGGACTGGAAATCAAAGAGACGAGTTCCAATCCCAAAGTGTTATTGTCATAAAGAAAGATATTGAGTAACTACCGACACCGTGGTTCGAACGTGACACTCTGGTTTTATGAACTTTTTTTTTCCGCCAGCTGTATCAATAGTGGTTTCATTCTACTGACTGGAGTGATTATTGAGTGATTATTGAGTCGAACTACCCAGTCGAATTAGTGGAGAATTATTGTACGTCAATGATTTGGGTTTTGATTTAGGATTTACCGGACGTTAAGCCGAGCCGAGCTACTAACAAGGTGTTCAATGAAATGGTTATCTTTGGTTGACTTTTACTTCTTTGTTCTTGTTAAATATTTTTTTGCAGTTGTAATTAAATACTATTTTATCTTCACATTGAAGTCTTGATATATACTTAATAATTAACGGCCGGCGTACATCACAAAACAAATGAAGAGGAAACTTGAGGTAACTGAGATATATATCCAGTCGAATTAGTGGAGAATTATTGTACGTGAATGATTTGGGGTTTGAATTAGGATTTACCAGACGTTAAGCCGAGTCGCGCTACTAACAAAGTATTCACTGAAATGGTTAATTATCTTTGACTTTTCCTTCTTTGTTCTTGTTAAATATTTATTTGCAGTTGTAATTAAATACAATTTTATTTTAACATTGAAGTCTTGAATTATACTTAATAATTAACGGCCACCGTACATCACAAAACAAACGAAGAGGAAACTTGAGGTAAGTGAGATATATATCCAGTCGAATTAGTGTGAATTGTGCGTAAATGATTTGGCGTTTGAATTAGGATTTCTCGTACGTTAAGCCGAGCCGCGCTACTAACAAGGTATTGATTGAAATGATTAATTATCTTTAGTTGACTTTTACTTCTTTCTTCTTGTGAAGTATTTATTTGCGGTTGTAATTAAATACTGTTTTATTTCAACATTGAAATCTTGAGTTATACTTAATTATTAACGGCCACCGTACGTCACAAAAATTATCCATTATACCACCTGCACATCCAAGCAACAGTACTTGGTCTTCCCAATCGGTCACTCATCTAGGTATTGACTAAGTTCAACGTTGCTTAACTTCGGTGATTGTACGGGAACTGGTGTTTCAGCGTGATGCGACCGTAAATAGTTCTGATGGGACACGGCAGAAAGAAAAACTCTTTGGGTCAAGTCACTTTTTAGATTATTCAACGAAAGCATGAGACCTTTTAGAAAAATCTAGCCCAGTAGAAAAAATAAAGTGCTCGGTTCGAAATTCCAACCTATATCACCTGAAGAAGGTCAGAGCGTACAATAGCCGAAACGTCGTGAATATGGCAACAATGTAAATAGTGCAAATAAAAGTCACAGTGCATAACAATGTTTCATCAGTATGTCTTATGTTTAAAAATTGCATACACGTATAAATAATAATAATAATAATAATAATAATAATAATAATAATAATATAAAAGGAGACTGAAAGAAATTCGTCGGAACACTACTCAGACCCGGTTATGCAGATAGGACCATCAACAATTTTATGGAACTTCACAATACACACAGACTTAACAATCAAAGCTAATAGCCCAGACATCGTGATTAGAAACAGCAACGACAAAATGTGCTTTTTTATTGGCATAGTAGTCCCTGCAGACTGCAATCTATCTTTGAAGATCTTCAAAATGCTATTAAAATCCAAGGACCGCGAAATCGAAATCTTCAAAATGTGGCACATGAGAACATCAACAATCCCTGTTGTAGTTGGAACCCTCAGATTGATTGAAAAATATTCCATCAAATGGATCCCTGCGAATCCAAGCCTTAAAGAATTCCAAAAATTTGTTCACACGAGTACAGCTCACATCTTACGAAGGGCTTTATCTATGTAAAATATGTGTGATCTTTTTCAAAACTACTCAGTGGAAAATGCCATGATGACATTTTTGACCTTAAGTCAATGGTCGGGACCCGGAAAAAAAACTGAAACTGAAGTTTTTATTCTTGCTGCACAGGATCAAGACTTGCTAACTAGAAATTTCCAAGAACGCATACTGAAAAATTGCTGTAGTCTAAAATACAGAATTTATGATTGATATCCAGAAACAATTGACCATCTTGTATCAGGTTACACGGTACTGGCACACAGGGAATGAAGCCCGGCACGATAATGTGGGCCAATATCTGCACTGGAAAATCTGTAACACTTACGGAAAGGAAACTGCATCACCACCCAGACCCGGTTACAGAGATAGGGACCTGTAACCATTTTATGGGATTTCACAATGCACACAAATAGAACAACAATAAAATTTAATCGCCAAGAAATCGTGGGTAGAGACTGCAAATACAAGAATGTTCCTCATTTATTTTTATGGCAGTCCCAGCAGACTGTAATGTGTCTGAAGATCTTCAAAATCTCTCAAAATACAAAGACCTTGAAATCGAAATCTCCAACATGTAGCACATGAGATCATCAATAGTTCTAATTGTAGTTGGAGCCCTCGGATTGTTTGGAAATAATTCCAATAGACTCATTGAATGGGATTCCTGGAATCCCATGTCTTAAAGTAATAAAAAATTGTTCTCATGATTGTAGCCCACATCTTACGAAGGGCTTTATATGTAAAATATTTGTGATATTTTTCAAAAATGCTTAGTGGAAAATATCATGATGCCATTTTTGATCTTAGGTCTCTGATTAGGATCCGGAAAGATAATAATAATAATAATAATAATAATAGAAGAAGAAGAAGAAGAAGAAGAAGAAAATATTAAGCAAATTTTTCGCTGACAAAAGAAACAATACGGCCGAGTGCCACTGAAATAGAACTATTATTTTGAAACCCTGTATAATGAAAAAATATAAAGAGAATCGGATTATATATATCCGGTAAACTGATTGTTTATAGCCTGACTCTCTTTCGTTAAACCAAAGAAAGAAATGGATATTATTTCTTCTTTAATGGAAAAAGGAAAACTAAAATGATAAATCTACCGCCAAAGGGAGTAAAATTAATGAATAAAAAGGAAACCCCTTCCCTGAAAATACAACAAAGAAATAGAAAATATATATAAAAAGGCAATGGTTTCTCTAAGTAGATGTTTGTTTTTTTTTTTTTTGTTTTTTTTTATTTTATTTTCTCTTGGGTTCGTCTTCGCATTTTGATTCTCTCTGGCTTTTCTGGTGTTTTTTCATTTGTTTCCATCTACAGAAATTAAAATATTTTTTTAATTCTTCTGTTCGATCTTTTTTGATGATTTTCTCTTGAAGCAATTGATGCCTGACAATTTGATTTTTTGATTGACTCATATCTCCTTAATAGCATTTTATTTTCATTAGTTCATTTGTCAATTTAGTCTTCGCCTTAAAATCGACATATCAATATTTTGCAATTCTGATCTATCAACAGACACATAAACATCTATCTATCTATCTATCTATCTATCTATCTATCTATCTATCTATCTCAGTCTGTTTCTATCTATCTATCTATCTATCTATCTATCAGTAACTTTCTTTCTATCTATCTATCTATCTATCTCAGTCTGTTCCTATCTATCTATCTATCTATCTATTTGTGTACCTACCTATCTATCAGTGACTTCATATCTAACTATCTGTATCAGTCACTTCCTATCTATCTATCCATTAGGTTGGTGCAAAAATAATGTCATCTCACATAGTAACATATGTGAGAAAACGACATTATTTTTGCACCAACCTAATATCTGCCTATCTGTATCAGTCACTTACTATCTATCTATCTATCTATCTCCCTTAGCATTTTCATTATCTACCAGTGACTTTGTATCTATCTATCTATCTATCTCTATATGTTCCTATACCTCACTCAGTATGTTCATTATCTATGTAGCTAGCTACCTATCTGTGACTTTCTTTCTTGCTATCTATCTATCTATCTATCTATCTATCTATCTATCTATCTATCTAATTCTGTTCAGCTCATCCCTGGATTCAATTTTCCAATTTTTTATACTGTTTTAGTTTCCTTTGCATCTGCAAAAAATTAACATTATTTTTTTATTTCCTAAGATTTTAATTTTTTTTATTTTTATTTTGTTTGTTTGTTTGTTTCTCTTCAAGCAATTCGTTCCACTCAATTTGTTTCCTTCTTTTATTCTGTTCTTTACGGCGTTTCATTTTCATCAATTCATTCTTCAATTTTTTTCTTCGGTTTAAAATTTATGTCTTCCTATATTTTCCTCTTACATATTATTAATTTATCGAACTATTTTCTTTCCTTGATCCATCTATGGGATATCTATCAATATATATATATATATATATATATATATATATATATATATATATATATATATATATATATATATATCTTGTTAATAAATTTACTTTATTTATTGTGGAAAATACCTTTATTCCAACACAAGATGACCTATGCTGATCTCAATGTACTCGGTTCACCCTAGATAACACCAAACTAATATCACACCAGAGCCTAAGAGAAGTCAAGAGCATCAGTGGGCTGTCCCACTAGACACCAGGTGCAGATTGCCGCTGACACTGGTTATCATGTACTGCATTGCATGAGATATCTAAAAAGGTCGTCGATCCAACTGTCTTGAGAATGTGCACACGTGCAACAACCGGTAGAAAGAAGATATATAAGCGAGACCCCCCGAGCGGATAGAGAAAAGACAGGGAATCTCTCACAATCATCGGCAGACGAAGAATCTATATTTAGAAAAAAACACAGAACGACATACTAATGGAAGAAATCCATATATATATATATATATATATATTCAACGCGACGAAATTATTCGTACACCCGTCAATTTTGAATATGTTTATCCATTTCTCAGAATCTAATGCCCGTATGATGTTACGTTTTTATATTTTAATAAGCACGAAAAAAAGGAATATAAAACTCAATTTTTAGAACAATTGGTTAAATACAACAAATTTGATATGCGAATTATGTAAAATAGGAAAAGACATAATGTTATACTGGAAAACACCTCTTCTATAGTTAATAGACTCTCCCACCTATAATAAGTAGTAGTAGTAGTAGCAGTCGGCATAGTGAGTTGGTCAGTCAGTCGATGTCGGACGACCGTTCGTTGGATATTAAAGTATCAGCCACCCCAACTAGCATTGCTTCGTCATTACCTATTATATTAAGTCCCTAACGTTTTGTACGTCGAACCTATTTTAGGACCGACTTAGTACAAATACAAGCCTCCACTGTGAAACCACTACATAACACATAATTATTCATACAGTATGAAAAGTTGCAAAATTTAAGAATTTTCACAATATTAATATTCAATAGCATGGCCTCTGATTTTTATAACTTGCTGCAATCGTTTTTTATAGTTTTTGATTAGATTTGAAGAAGTCTTTTCTTGGATTTTCTTCAATGGTTACACGTTCCAATTACTGAAGTTTTTTGAGTGACCGACGATTTATTCGAACTTTCAATTCTTGCCATAGATTTTCAACAGGATTCAAGTCAGAACTCATTGAAGGCCATGGCATAACTGTAATCTTTTTATGAAGCCACGCAGTCACTGATTTAGACGTATATTTGGGATCATTATCTTGATAGAAAGGAATTCGCCGACTTAAATGAAGATTTTGCGCTGATAGTACCCTTGAGCTAAAACAACCCCAAAACATCATCGAGCCGCCTCCATATTTTGATGTTGCCACTGTATCCTCACTTTATTTGCGCCAAATCTTCTGTACGTCATTATGTCCAAAAAGCTCAATTTGTGTTTCATCACTCCATAGTACTTGTTCCCCAAAAGCAATTAAACCGAGTAACAATGTGACATTATTTGTGAAGAGTGGTTCATCGTGGTCAGTTTCCATACAACTCATTTCTATTTAAACAGCGTTGTATTGTGCAAGTACTTACGCTGATATCCATCGTATCCAAAGTTTTGGCGATGTCTTTCAAAACAACTCTTGGGTTTTTATTAACCTCGCGACACAGTTTTCGTGCAATTCTCGGTGACAATTTGGGTGTTCTTCCACGCCCAGGTAAAGCCTCTCTCGTGCCAAACTGTTTAAACTTATTTATAACGGACTGTACCATAAATTTAAAGATATCTAACCGTTTTCAAATAGTGCTATAACTATTTCCGAACTTGTTGAAGTTAAAATTGTTTAAGTTAACGCAAAGCTTCTTTGTCTTCTCCATCGTGTTGTTAACGTAAGAATAAAAAAGGTGACACTCTATGCATCATGTAATGTTTTTTTACTGGAATGATCACAAATATTCTACTGAATAAATAGTCTAGAAGGCTTCACCGATAAAATAATTATGTAAATTGCTTATACTTACACGAATCAATAATTTAAAACGATATTTTCTACTATACGAATAATTTTGTCATCTCCTGTTTTGCATAATTCGCCTGCCAAATTTGTTGCACTTGACCCTATTGAATTTAAACTACTGTATTTAATCTATTGGGTTTTATATTCCCTTTTTATGCTTATTAACATATAAAAATCCAGGCATCATGAGGCTATTAAATTCTGAGAAATTGATAAAAATATTCAACATTGATGTGTGCACGAATAATTTCGCTGTTGACTATATATATATATATATATATATATATATATATGCAATTATAGGATTGGTGTATACGGAATAAATTCCAATAACCAACAATTACTATTCTTAAAAGAGTGCTCAATACAGAGTAGAGCGAATATAATTATTTATTTAAAAATTATAACATAGATATATTATAAAATCACTACAAAAATAGCCATTTTGTTTCAACACATCTGGTGTCTTATCAAGCGATAATATCACTTGATAAGACACTACATGTTTTGAAACAAAATGGCTATTTTTGTAGTGATTTTATAACATATTTATGTTATAATTTTTAAATAAATGATTACATATATATATATATATATATATATATATATATATATATATATATATAATTATTTATTTAAAAATATGATTCCAACTTGCTATATAAGAGGTCTCATGTTTCAAAACAAGAGCCGAAAACTTCAAAATAATATTTGAATTAACTTGAGTTAAAGTAGGCTCTGTTCCATCTTCAAGCGAAATTTTTTTTGGAATAACTTATTTCTGAAATTTACGAGTTTTAATAGTATATTCAGAATTGAAATCAAAATTTCCATGGTAACATCAAGGGCGGATTGTTTAGAATGATTAGGGGTGGGGTGTTAATAATTTGTATCAGTATAGAGTTACTTTAAAGTTACTTTACCAAACCATTTTCTTTCCTATTTTCTATAATATTTTCACATATATATATATATATATATATATATATATATATTTGAGGAATAAAAAATATGGGATCATATTAAACATAAGATACAATAATATCCACGTTTAAAATGTAAGGTACCTTTCGACCGACACATTTTCAAACACAATCGTCGGTAATCTAAAACGGAGTACTAATAATAAAACAGTATGGTTAAGGGGGGGGGGGGAACAAAAAAAAATGTTTTACCTTAAATCATGTAACCGTTTCTCGAGTATATAATCATTTGTTTAAAAATTATAACATATATATATATATATATTGTTTAAAAATTATAACATATATATATATATATATATATATATATATATATATATATATATATATATATATATATATATATATATCAGTGGCAACTCCGGCGGTCGGGCTCAGCTCGAGTGAGTCAACATTCAAGTATATCTATTTCAAAGCAAGAAAAATCTTTCGTAATGCGTCGTTTTCATTCTTGACTTCAGCTGGATCCAAAATTAATTGTTTTAATGCCGTGACTCAAATTATTGACCAAAATACATTTCGTTGTTACTGTTCATAATAAAGAAAAAACAAAGAAAATAAGTAAAAAAAGAATAAAATAAAATAAAATCTGCTTGTCAGGTCGCTTAGATCTGATCCCAATCGAGGATACATACTTAATAGGGAATACGCTGGGGTAATGGATAGCGGCTCGGATTAAGGAATCGGAGAGCCGAGTTCAAATTCCAGTCGAATCCATAACATTCACTTACCTGCTAATACCGTTGGGAAATGTATGAGTCCTCTTCTTTTCCCTCCCCAGCTCTGGGTAAATAACAGGACAAACCGGGTTCTAAAGCCTTGGACGGCAACTGGTCTACCGCAGAAAGAAATAGGAATCTACTATTCCTCGTCAGTCATGTATCGAAAAATACATGATCGCCTAAGCGTGTATTACGCATGACACCTAACTGACTGACTGCATCTGTTTATCATTAAAAGAATGCATGGACATTCTCTAGTGAGAACTTTCAACGTGTAGTAATGGCTCATAAAAAAGAAAATGCTCTTTCACATTTCACGACATAGACGATCATGGCCCTCCCCAACTTCCTGTCTTTTGTAGCTCGTAATATTTATTTTTGCTATCTGTTCTCAACCTTGTTTCAATGTATATTTACTCGAGCTCAAGAGATAGGTTATGTGTGTTTTTCCTCTTCCTCGCTTGCTTTCAGTTTGCCCCGAGTATAAGATAGCATAACTGAATATTTGCAGTGGTACAGCAAGCCATTGACTCGTACTTATAATGCACTGGAATAGACAATATATTTTCCTGCCGCAAGGATCCTGATCGATTATTTTCGCGTCCGGCAAACACTCCATTGCTGGTATAATTTTCATTTGGATTTTCACATCAGATAAAAATGGTGTCTTTCACTGGAGTCCAGCTGACTGAATGTTTTTTTTCGGTACTCAAGGACATTGTTCAGTTTTCCGACGAAGAGCAAGGCTGTCTTTTGAACCGTTACAATAGAAACTCTTATATTCAATCAACTGCCAAAGTTGATATTTTTCTTACTAAAGTTTACACAATACAAGCCTTAAGAGCCACTCAATGTAGATGGCTAATGAATGAGATGATAGATATTAATGAAAAAGGAAGTTTAAAGTGAACATATGATAGGAAAGACAATGATTAACCCCGTACTTGGAACGGTTAAGATTGCGTAAGGGATTTTGAACTTTTCTTCACTTTTTAAGCATTTCATCCCAAGCAAGGGGGTTGCAAAAACGTGAAAGTGAGAGAAAAGACTTGGCATAGGGGGCGAGGAAAGGATAAAAGATGAAGGGGGATCAAGGCAACAGGAAATGGCAATTGACGTTGCATTTAAATTTTTGAAGATTGTCGTTATCATGGAAGCGAGTAAGGGGAAGGGAGTTCCACTGTTGGGAAGTGCAAGAAAAGAAACTTTTGGGGTTCGGAGTCGAAATGGCGATTACATTTAACTATTTCAATAGTAAAAGAGTTGGACCTAGATGCTAATTTCGTAGCACGCTTAAATACATGTAGTTGGGACATCAGAGAACAAAGCTCATCAGAGCACTTGCCATGAAAATATTTCCCTCGGAGACGGATGGTGAGGACTGGGCAGTAATACTCCATTCTTAGTCAGTTCTTTCACAAAGTGAAGATTCTATGGAATACGAAAAGAATAATGGTGATTAAATTCTGTGTATGCAGTCAGCCAGATTTTAGCTGTAAATCACAGCCAAACGGATATGATATGATCGCAGCGTTTAATAATAGCAGCATATAAACAAGTAGGAGAAAACGCAGATTGAAATGCTTTCAGTTCGTGTAAACCAGTCTCCTCGGATGGTTTCCGAATTAGTTTAAACTAAAAATCAACCTACCCTCGCTTATGAACGAAAATGCACACTACATCAGCCTTTTGTGACGTGTCGTGGCCGTTAAATAAATAACTCAAAAATTCAGTATTAAAATAAAATAGTATTTAATTAAAAATACTTAACAAGAACAAACAAGTAAAAGTTATCCAAAGATAATTAACGATTTTAGTGAATACTTTGATAGTATCGCGACTCGTCCGGTTAATCCTAAATCAAAATCATCGACACACAATAATCCACACTAATTCGACTGGATAGTTCCACTCAATAATCATTCAATAATCACTCTAGTCAGAATACACACAGACTTAACAATCAAAGCTAATCGCCCAGACATCGTGATTAGAAACAGCAAAGACATAATGTGCTTTCTTATTGGCATGTCAGTCCTTGCAGACTGCAATCTATCTTTGAAGATCTTCAAAATGCTATCAAAATCCAAGGACCTTGAAATCGAAATCTTCAAAATGTGGAACATGAGAACACCAATATATATGTTTTGACACTTTTACATTTAACTGCCATCTTTTTTTTTAACATTTCCCATCATGGGCGCCATGGTCTTTGGAGACTTGTTTAGAGACGAAGTTAATGGCCTTTTAAGCTTCCTTCACGTGATTTGCAGTAAAATTTTGAATATGTAAGAATTACTTATTACAGGAGTCCACCAGAATTTTAGAACTATTAAAGTGGGAGATGGCCCAAAATTGGTCGGGAACCACTGGTCTACATGGATAAATCTATGGCTTTTGCACTGTTCCCAGTGTATAACCGTTGCCACCCTGTCATATAGCTTGACATCGCTATTAATACACTTGGGAGAAAAACATATATTCATAAGTCCAGAGTGTCACGATCGAATCTCGGTGTTGGTAGTTACTCATTTTCATCCTATATAACAATTCCCAAATGGTTAAGATCAGGTTACTGATATACAGGTTTGTGGCACAGAACTGGATAATTAATGGAGCCCGTCCTAATTAATTAGGAGAAAATATATACATGTTACCTTCTGCAATCAGTTAAGATCAGCACCCACGGGAGACTTGTCTAATGTATCATCAGGGAGGGCAAGAGAAACCTACATTTTTATTCTTGTTATTATTTGATATTTTCTCCTACTCTTAGATCTTTCAGCCATGTGATGATAATCATATTTCAGCCTCAGCTTAAAGACACAACATTTTGCCCAGCACATGGCCATCATTGGCATGGGAATATTTTGGTGAGACATGCGTTTTGGTGTGCACCCTTCTGCTTACTACACCAACAGAATAAGGGAGCAATTCAAGAATAAGTTATTAACAGTGAATAGTTTTCTAGTCAGTCTGAGTGAGAGTGTTAATGTTAATGCCTGTTAATACATACAATGCATATACGGTATGGATACATAAAAATTCAACCACCATTGCAAGAAATTTGTTGTTACCATTTCCATCTTCAAATTTAGCTGGCTTTAGGGTTGTAAATGATTTGTTATTGCAGAAAAGAAATCGACTGGATATCAGTAAACGAGGAGACTTAAGCTGACTAAATTAGCGCTTAATATAAAATCACTCTGTAGCAGGCATGGCGCATAAGGATCTCACTAACAGTCATTTTGTAATGAGCTCAAATTTAATTTAGCATAATTATGTCATGATTAAAATAATCAAAGTAAATTACAGAATAAGCTTTCATTCAAATATTTTATATTTCGGCCTTTCAGTTCTCTATTATATGTTTTGACACTTTTATATATTTAACTTACATTTTTTTAAAACCGTTCTCTTCATGGACGCCATGGTTTTTGGAGACTTGTTTAGAGACCAAATTAATGGCCTTTTAAGCTTCCTTCACGTGAATTGCAGTAATATTTTGAATATGCAAGAATTAATTATTACAGGAGTGCAGGAGAATTTTAGAAATACCAAAGTGGGACATGGCCCAAAATTGGTCGGGAATCACTGGTCTACATGGATATATCTATGTCTTTTGCACTGTTCCCAGTGTATAACCGTTGCCACCCTGTCATATATTCTATCGTGTTGCTTTTGCGGCTGTACTTTTATATTCTCTTGTTTACCGTTTCATCTATTGTACAAACGTAGTATTTTTTTTTTTTATTTGTTTGGCCGATATATTTTAGCCCTTACTTTTTTCGACTCCGTGTTATTTGATTCCAATGTAAAGACTACAATTAAAGTATATTTTGATACCGGATGACTTTCCTGTCGCCGTTTTTTGCTTCCTGGTCGATAAATATTGTGATTTTTCAATTTCATTATACAGAAAGCTTAATAATTACATGAACTCGTATGCGTAATGGCGCCTGTTTGCGCACGGCTTCATAGTTTTTCTTTGTTTTTTTTCTTTAAATCTTTGTTGGGGAAAACACTCTCGCATTTTTATTAATAGATCGATATATAGTTATTGCTGCTCTTATTAAAACTCGCAGTTTATCACAAAAGAGCTGTCTGATCGGAAAATAAATTGTTTAAATGAATGACACATTTATTTGATAGATTAATTTTATCGCTTTCAAAATTTAAGTCGATTCGATGTCTGCAACAATTTATTAGAGAATAAAATCACATCGGCTGTATGTAGGTCTCTCTCTCTATATATATATGTGTGTGCGTGTGTGTGTCTGTGGTTTTGTGTATATATATATATATATATATATATATATATATATATATATATATACGTTTCCTTTTGTCTTTTTTCTGCAGGTAAACAAAAATTATATAGATCTACGTGAGTCGATATTTAGTTCTGTACATAAGCACTCACGCACACACAGTCAAACATACACACACACACACACATACATAATGGCTACAACTCGACTTTGATCAATGCTATCTTCCTGATCCATCCTCAAATATGAGCGGCCCGGATCTGGCTTTTTAGTCCTGCTAGGGTCATGCATTGCCTTGTGCAGATGTGGCAATGTTAGGCGTCTTTTCTATTAGGTTGGTGCAAAAATAATGACGTAATAATGTCGTTTTTGACGTTAAAAAACACTTCAAAATACGACATTATTACGTCATTATTTTTGCACGAACCTAATAGTAATTTTTTTATTAATATTTTGATGAAATTTCAAATGCTGTTTTAGTTCACTAATTGTGGCGCATTCTTTTCCATTCTCACTGTAAGTATAAAGGTTGCATAAAAATAGTGAATGAATTCTGGGTATGGAGTTCTTGATTAGTTTTAGGCCTCTCCCACTCAAGCTGACGAGTCTATATTCATTTACACCCTATACGTTATATATATATATATATATATATATATATATATATATATATATATATATATATATATATATATATATATATATATATATATATATATATATATATATATATATATATATATATATATATCATTTTTCTGTTTATACGTTATTTTTATAGATACGATTTATTTAAGTAAATGCTCTTTTTTATTAAATATTATTAATAACATTTACCGGTCTGAATGTTCGAGAAATTTCGCAGAAAATATGCGTCCTCCTACAGGAATCGAACCTGTATTTCTATACGGAAACTCTAAAAAAAAAAATAACGTACAAACAGAAAATATATTAAATAATTATTGAAGTTAATTAATTTGTTTATATGTTGTCATTATGTTCAAAAACATTAATTTGGCTTTGTTAACCAGAAGATTCCCTCTAGGTAAATGATATAGCACCTCAGATCAAATGACGGTTTCCGCATACATAAAAACCTCGTAGAATTCCAGTAAGATATATTTAATTATTTGTAAGATACAACGGTTCAAAACTTAATCAAACAATTGTACAATTTTTTTGCGACACGATCTGGGCAATTTTGCTGTTACACATACACACAGATATATATATATATATATATATATATATATATATATATATATATATATATATATATATATATATATATATATATATATATATATATATAATAATTCCAACACGCTACATAAGAGTTCTCATGTTTAAAAATAATAACAAAAATACTAAAGAACTTTGGATTATTTACCTAACCATTTCTTTCCTATTTTCTATATATTTTCACACACACACACACACACACACACACACTCACACACACACACACACACACACACACATATATATATATATATATATATATATATGTATATATATATATATATATATATATATATATATATATATATATATATATATATATATATATTAGTAATGGGTAGGGATAATTCCAAGAACTTTAATTCAAAAAGTGTTCAGTGTAAGTAACAGAGCCATATATATATATATATATATATATATATATATATATATATATATATATATGTAAGCAAATATATATACGGAAAAAACAAGCAAAAATCCTAATATGCATTTATGCTGTTTTAATGTTAATATAATGTCAACGTCAGACGTTTCGGTCTAGTAGACTATCTTCAGGACATATTTATAAAACATAATAAACATTAGACTATATTTAATTCAACATGAAAAGACGGTGGACATAAGAGTATGACTAATTAAAACAGACAACTGAATTTTTTCAGGATCAGCGTTCCGTTTCAATATGATCACGTCGGCGTCACGTGGGCGATGTTGTGAAAATGTATTCCTAAAATATAGTATTTTGAATGAAAAATGAAAAGAATTTTATTTTAATCTAAAACTTATATGTACGTTTGTGAAGTATTAGTCTTGCTAGAAAAGGGGAAATATTAAAGAAACTAGGTCTAGTATTCTAGTCTTACTTTGTATTTTAAAAGACTTTAAATATTCAAATATTCGATAGTATTGGAATGTTATCTCTGACCAATCAGAGAAGCACACAATTGTTTACAAGATAGTACTACTAATCATCTGACTCTTTGATGTGTATTCTGCAATTCAAGGATTAAAAATGGCAAAAACTAAAGTATTATCCAGAGATATGTCATTGAACGTCACAAAGGAGGACAAGGTTACCGAAAAATTAGCAAAGAAATGAATCTAACACTAAGTACAGTAGGAAATATCATCTGAAAGTATAAGAAGTATGGCGACGGTACAGCAAACCTTCCAAGAAATGGATGACCAAGAAAAATAAATGAGAGTACTTCAAGGTGGATCAGCAGAAATGTGCAAAAAAAAAAAACCTTCATTACTCGTTCTGAAATAAAAACTGATCTTGAGGGTGCTGGAATTAATGTAAGTAAGGATACCATTAGCAGAGCTCTATATCGTACAGTCTTTCATTCAAGATCACCAAGAAAAGTGCATTTACTGAAAACTAAACATGTCAAAGACCGATTAAAGTTTGTCGAAACTTATGAAAAGAAAGGTATGCAGTTTTGGGAAAAAGTAATCTGGTCAGATGAAACGAAAGTTGAACTATTTGGAAGGAACACAGCGACAAGTGTTTGGCGAAAAAATGGCACTGCCTTCAACAAGCACAATACCATCCCCCAGTTAAGTTTGGGGGTGCTTCCATTATGATATGGAGATGCTTTTCATCCAAGGGCACTGGTAAGTTACAAGTTATCCATGGTAGAATGAATGGTAGCATGTACAGGGAGATTCTAGAGAAGAACCTTCAGAAATCTGCAACTTCTTTAGGACATGCATACTTTTGCACTTTGCTAAAAAAAAATGGATTCAACCATGAGTTTTTAATTTTCCTTCCACATACAACTAAAACAACTTTATGAGATATTACTTACCAAATATCAGGCAAAATGGCGAACATAAACTAGAGTTATAATAGAAAATAACATGTATCCAATACTTATATATATATATATATATATATATATATATTAAAAGTGAACGATTGCGTCCATTATGAAACAGCCTGTCGCCTCTGAGTGTTGACTTCAATGTTCACTTTTATATTTATATTTACATACGCTCTATCTCTGATATTGAGCACTTTATCTCATAAATATAGCACACTTTAAAACTATATTTCTACAAATATATATACATATATATATACATATGTGTTGGGTCTGAGGCCCTTTAAGAAGATAAATGGAAGCATAACGTCTCCATCGCAAAAGAAAAATGCCATCGTAAACACTATTTCAACTCTTTTCGAATCATTTGCACTTTTCTCAGATTGACACCCATTCTCTCTCAAATTCATATTAGAGCATCCGATATGAATGTCATGCAGAACAGCATGTTGTTTCCAAATATCTGGTGCAGTGGATTGCGTCATGGTGCTCTTTTTCTCATAGACGGTGTCCAACTGACCCTGCTATACTATGCAGTCGACAAAGTAAAAAACAATTGACGCGCATGCGCGAAATTAAAAATATAAAATGGCGACAATTTATCCATCGCAGTCTGCATAGATAGATAGATAGATAGATTAAACCATATTGCATAATGACTATGTTTCACGCCTCGAGTAAACTTTTGATCATGTCTGATATTGCGTATTTCATCCAATAAATATAGTAAATTTTAAACAACACACTCACTCACATAAACATATATTTATAGGTATTTATAAGTATATTTGTAAGGTTATAGTTATGGCAATATTTTCCATTTGTTAAGTGATTCCTTATCGAGCAGTAGAGGAATTGTACATGTTCATGCCCACGCTTGGGAAATTAAATGTAAAGAATCTATCGCGCGAACTACATCTAGATTCGTATTGATAAGAACGCTAATGAAACTTGAGCCATGTATAAGATGACTTTTGGTGAACATATGTAGAAATCTGGTGTTTTTGAATAGCATGTCCAAGCCGCGATGGTGTGCTTGATGATGCAAGAATTTAGCAGAGACAGTTACGAAGAACAGATGCCTATGCGGACAGAGTGCAAACCATCAAAGATTAAGTGTGCGACTGATAGCAAAGTAAATGAATATTGTTTCAATGTGGCAGATTCTAACACAATTTGTGAATGAGAAAAATGATGAGTTAGGATTTCGCCTGCTTCTGGCTAAAAAATCTATTACTAAAATCAATGGAAAGTTATTCTTAAATATTTATAAGTCTATCAGCCGTCCATGTTTGAATATTTTTGCTATATATGGTGATTAATTTTAATTTTAAGTGTAGCTTAGATGTGGCACAAGGCCGAAAGTATGCAGGACCCAATTTAGGATTGAACTCACTATTAAGTCGTTATTGAACTAGAGAGACAATCTGTTTAATCATTCCATCACGTCAAAGTGCCTATATTGCTGAAATCATATGACCCGGTACATTTGCTATACATTTGGAGATCCTTGATAAAATCCAAAGAATCTGCAATATTACTGGCCATGACCTGGCGTCCCGACTTCAGTTATTTTCCCACCGCCTTTCCTATAAATAATTTCATGGTAATTGTTCAGATGAGTTCTCTATGGTGATGGAGGCTGTCCTTTCTGTGGCCGGTTTCGGGCCGTACTTTTACACCTCGATCCGACTTCTGTATGCGATTCCCGGTACGCTGGTGGAGGTGAATGGAGTTCGATCGGAGCGTTTCGTATTGTCTCGCTCCATTCGTCAAGGTTGTCCACTTTCGCCTTTGCTTTACGTTCTTGCGTTGGAGCATTCCTTCGCAAGTTAAAGACGAATCCGGTCCTACGCGGAATTTCCCTGCCTGGTGCTACCAGGGCGGCCAGGTATTCTGCCTATGCTAATGACGTTTCGGTTCTTCTGTCGAGTAGAACCGAGATTGATGAAGTCAGAAAAGAAATCAGTGGGTATAAGATGGTGACAGGGATCAAGATCAACTGCGATGAGTCTGCTGGCTTGCGGTTCGGTACGTGGAAAGGACCTTTCCTCTAGACGGATGGGTCAGTCAAGATGCTCGGCGTCTGGTTCGGTCCTGATATCCAGTTTCAAATTGGTCGGAGGTACAAGGGAAGGCCGAGATCGCATTTAATCTATGGTCTCCGAGGAATCTTTCTTTGAAGAGGAGGGGGAAGTATATGTTTCACACATCTACCCGATTCTCCTTTACCGACGCTCTGTGCTTCAACTTTCCTATGCCACACTAATGTCATTAGTAAGGCTCTTTTCCTCCTTTTCGTGGGGAGGCGAGGCCGCTAGTGTATCTCGGGAGATCTGTTACCTTCATTCATTGAGATTTGTCAATACATGCTTCGCATCGGATTTCTAGACCTAATGTATCGCGAATCGGATGAGGAGGGCGCCCGTAACAACTTCCCTCACTGAGAAGTGTGCACCCCTGTGAGGAGGGTTCCTACCGTTTACCCTGATCTGAATGCTTCTTCTACCGTGAATGTCGTCTCGCTCTGAAACGGCTCTTATGGGCATCGGATGGCCTCTCCAACATCCATCTCGTAGGGCATTATATCAGGTGTTTGTCAGGGGCTCCGTTCGTGATGAGCTGAATGACGAGCTCGGCCGTAAAAAACAAGAAGTTCCCTCAATATGGCCTTGGGCGCCCGGGTGGAAATGTTTCAACAACGATGAGGCATCACTCACCTGGCTAGTTATTTGTGGGTCCCTCTGGGTCGCCAAAAGACTTTGTTCAGCGGGCCTGGTGAAAACTGCCGACGCTGGGGAAGTCGCGACCATGGATCACGCCTTCTTTTATTGCAGGGTGGTAGCGCTGTTGTGCAAGTTTGTTGAAGACCTCATGGTTCGCATGCTGCAGGGAAAGTTCTTTGTCCTTGAGGCCTGTTCTGATTGTAGCAATGTGGAACCGCCGTCGACGAAGGCTGAACAATATGTGTTCTTTTGCTTGCTAGGTGTTATGAGAGTCCTGACTAGGACGACTTCTTCCCAATTGATCTTGTTATTTAAGCATCAGCTTAAAGTCAAGATTTGGACGGAAAAGCGACGACCCACTCAATCAGAATTTAGCAAAAGGTGGGTGAATATTGCGCGTTTGTGTCGAGTGAAAGGGGCTAACCTGGAGTAGCACTTTGATGCCGCCTAGGTTGAACTTAAACAACCCCTCCCCAATTAGGTTTGTTTAGGGTCATTTTGAATCTTTATTTTCCTTTTTCCTGTTAACTTAGCTAGGGTATATATGCTCATTGGCCCCTTTTATTTCTGTCCCTATTTTCTTTAGTTTAATTCCTCATCCCCTCCCTGGTTAGGTGGTCAGTCATGTCAGTTCTCTGGTGGATGTCGGGTGCCTTTCGTTTCGCGTGTGTGTTTTCGTATTTGTTGTTGTATTTGAATGAGTGTGTGTCTGTGTGTGTGTTTGAGATGGATGAATGTTTTGGGTTTTTTTTTATTACTAACATTATTTTGTTTATTTTCTTGTAAATAGTTTCGTTCCATATTGTAAATACTCATTGGGGCTAGTTTTTTAAATTTTTGTTTTATTACCCCCACCCCATACACAATGACTTGTACATATGGGGACTAGTTAGGATTTTCATAGAGACAACGAGGTATTATGGTGTATGTAGTAAGAAAGGTACGTAAGAATACATTGTAAGTGTAAGGAATATTGTTTGTATGATTGGGTCAGTGTTTGTGGCTAGCTAAGTTTAAAGTTAAGACAGATGAAGACCGTCCTTTTCCCCAATCCCCATTTTGGCCTTGTGCCACATTTTGTATCATTGTAGAAATACATATCATTCTTGTTTATGGCGCTAAGATTTTATAAATATAAACGCAGTACTAGATTGACAAAAATACCTCATCGATTCACAGTTGAATTGGCTAGATGCAATCGTAAGTTCTATATTAACAGTTCCTTCTATTGCAATTCTCGCTTTTGGAACTCTCTTCTGGCTTCTTACTTCCCAATTTTAATCTTCGCCAATTCAAATGCAATGTCAATCGTTATCTTCTGTCTTCTTAATTCCATTTCTTTTATTATTTTCTCTCTTTAATATTTTTTCTCGTTTCATTTTCCATTCAGTAACCATTTGAGTATTAATGGATTGATTGCCTTGCTTGGAGGTGAGTCAATATTAGAATTGGAAGAGAATTTACGAGCAAAGCGTTCTGTTCTATCAGCTGATGGTGCTACCACAAATTCAGTGTAGACAGGAGAGTTATAAGACTTATTATTATTTAAAAAAATATTGCAGAGCCGCCAGTAGTCACGTAAAAAAATGTAGTTTCCCCAGTGTCTTTGCTATAGATACTTTCATTGTAATTGTTTTGATGTATCTAGACTTTATGAATTTAAGCACAGTACAAGATCAGCGGCAAGATCTCATCATTTTAGGGTTGTAATGGTTAGATGCAACCGTAAGTTCTATGCTAACGGTTTCTTCTTTCGCACCTCGTTTGTAGAAAAAGCTTGCAGCTTCTTGCTTATCAGTCAATTCTGGTCCTACAACATTTAAATGCAATGTCAATCATTATCTTCTGTCTTCTTAATTCCTATTCTTTTTGTGTTCTCGCTCCTTAATAAAGTTTTTTTTATTTATTTATTATATTCTTTCACATTCAGTAACACCTTTGCGCCTTAACGGCTTTATTGCCTTGCTTGGAGTGAAATTATTAAAAAAGAATTTCAGAAATCGCATTCCAGGAATGTTTCCAGAAATGCCACCACCATCTTGAGGAGTAGTTAGATTGATAAGGGATATATTTTCACGCTGACTGCGGCTCATAGGAAAATTTAAAAAAAAAAAAAAAAACTTTGTTTTCACTGAGCCACTGCGTAATCACTTAAAGATATTTCGGTTAATAAAACCCGGTTGAACATTTCTCACACGAAATTAAAAACTACAAACTCATCTCAAAACAATGTTCAATACCGGTACAGACAGTTCAAAGCCTAGTAAAGAATTCAGAGAAAATTCAAGATAATATACATTTTATGAAGGAAATAGTTGCAATAGTTTACCTTTCATAGGCAGGTGAAATGTTGCAAAAAGCCATCAATAATCTTACACCCTTGTGCAAATTAATTGAAACAACCGATTTATTTTATATTTTTTCAGCATACAGCCAGTTTAAGACCCACTGGAGTGATAGTATATAACCGATTTATATTTTTTCCTCACATAAGGTCATTTGCAAGGGTACGCAGTAATATGAATCCTTTTTTTGAGTGGGGTGTATGATGAAATTTATTTGGCCTTGAAAAATATTGCGTCATCCGAGATTACATCAAATTTTCATCACGCCCAGACACTATTTTCTCGACTGTCGATTAATTGTCATATGGCCATTGTCTGCGGTAGACGTTATTCCAAAGAAGCATAAGAAAATTGTAATGCTACACGAACACACTGGTAAGCCTTACCAGTAAGCAAATCAAAGTACTACAGACTGGCCCGGAAACTCTTCTGATTTAAATCATATTGAGTGTCTGTTGTCGATCTAGAAGGAATGACTTCATGGAATGGACATACGAAGTAGTAACATATGCACTGTGTCATGTTTCATTAGAAAAAATACGAAAAAAAAGTAAATAATAACGGAATTATTCGTTTTGTTTCAATTAATTTGCACAAGGGCGTAGGACCATAATTCCACAATGAATCTCCAACTGCAGACCAACATACAGTATTTACTACTGTATTTATGTGAATGGGGACATACCCATTATCGTCTGTAGGTATGCTACAATAGATAGATAGATAAACTACGAACCTAAAGAGCCAGGCAAACCTACACGGATCGTCAGGACCGGCATACTTACTAATATTTATAAGATTATTATTAGTAGTATAGATAGATAGATAGATAGATATCCGAATATACTGAGAAAGAAAATAATATATAAATTCTAATGTTCACAGCATTAATTCAGAAGATAGTAATGCAATAATTACTTATTATATTTTTTTAATTTAAACAAAACCAATTTACTCACAACAAGAATGCAACTTCGTTTCAGTGCATTTACTTGCACTTTGACTGGTGAGAACCAAGATAGATAGATAGAGAGATTAAACCATATTGCATAGTAACTATGTTTCACGCCTCGAGTGATCTTTGATCGGGTCCGATATTGCGTATTTTCTTCACTAAATATAGCAATTTTTAATCAACATACACACTCACACAGACATATATTTATAGGTATTTATATAGGTATTTCTAGGTATATTTATGACCTATATTTATAGTAATATTTGCCGTTTGTTAAGTGATTCGTTGTCGAGTAGTAGAGGAAGTTGTACATGTTCGAAGTAACATGTGAAGTTTTGTGTTAATGAGCTAATGAAAAATTGAGCTTTGTACAAAATGGCTTTTGGTGGACGTGATATGAAGTAATCAAGATCTGTTTTTTTTTTTAAAGCTGAACCAAAACGCGATGGTTTTCTCAATAATGCAAGAATTTAGCAGAGGGAATTAGGAACAGATGCCTATGTGGACAAAGCGCGAACCATGATGGACGTAGTTGGAACAGTCTACCCTTCGTAGGCAGATGAAGTGTTGCATAAAGCTACCAATAATCTTAGAACCATAACAATGGTTGTCGTAAAGAATTTCATCACCATATCAAGGTAGACGGCCTGTCTATTTGAATCTTACTGATAATCAGTGAATGTGTTACTCATGTGGAATTAGTAAATACTAAACATTTCAGATACCATGGCGTATGGATCAGTTATAACAAATTAAGTATAGGAGAAAAATAAAATGAACATGGAATATGCTGGGCCGGAGGTAGTTTCACACAAAACCACAAACTGCTGCAAAACCAAAACATCAACATGAAAATTTGAGTCATGTTGATGTCATGTTGCGTCATGTCTTTAAATAGCTTTTTCAGATTGAAACTTTTATATTGACGTCATTCATGACGCAAAAAAGGTTCAGAAATATCTAAACTCTCAGTGTTATATAACCACTTTTAAGATCAATGGAGAGGAAAGGCTTTGTACGAGTAAAGCCTTGAATGTCATGGTTAAGATCATCCTTCTTTGAACATTGTGGACTGGCGCTACAGAATCACACAGAACTTTACCAAATAACAGAAACCACATAACTTGAGGACTACCAACAGCGGCAACAACTAAAGTAGATAGCACACAAAAGGTTAGGAAGGAAACTCCAATCAATGTTGGAAAGAGGTATAACATCTACTGGACTTGAAAATCATGTTTTTCCTGAAAACTTTTATTAAGGGAAAGATTGTTTTTTAAATTTCAGTCGAAAGCAGGACTTGCTGCTCGGTCAATGAATGCAATACAAAAATAATTTTTTTATAGGGAAAGTACTAAGATTGCCATTGCCATACTAGTAACCTACCAAAATACTTATAAAATAACTTGTGTGTTTTCGGACTAAATTTGACAGGGTTTTTTAAAGGGAAAACAATATGAATATCTAAACCAAAAATCAATTTATTGGAACAATAGAAAAGTGGAACACATGTTATCATAATCAAAAGATAATTCACTCAAAGAAGCCATCCTCAGTTCCTCCGGCGGCATTTATCCGACTCCAGCATGTGTGACCTTCGTAATCCTGTCGCCTATTTAATCCTGTCGATCAGCTGGGTGTGGTTAGTGCCTTTCTCAATCGCGTCTCACACATAATAATCCATGGGATTAGAATCAGGGAAGTTAGGGGGAGGCATACATTGGGTTTCATAAAGCCGTAAAAATTATCTGACAAACTCTTCTGTCTCTCCCTTGAGTTATGGCAGGGATATGAATGTTCTTGCAGCTACCCTTCCAATCAAGCGTTTACCACGGTGTTCAGGAACTTCACGTAGTCATCAGAATTGAGCCTGAAACCATGTTCAATTATGTGAGGTAGCAGTACTGGAGACCCCCCCCCCAAAAAAAACCATCACAATTTGGGGAAAGTTCATATTCATGACACAAGGAACGTTATGTAGATAGGAGGCATACCATCGGTTGTTGTTTGTGTTGTGCATCGTGTCCTGATAAAAATTATTTTTTTTTATATAAAAGAACCAGATTGTCCCTGGATGTTTCATCTTGTTCAGAAGTTTCTTTGTCTTTATCAAACGGTTTCCTGAAGACTTTTCTGTAAGAAGTTGACTTTTACACCTCTTGTATAACTGGTAGCAGTCCTCATTCAACGCCAACTTCATCGTTGAAAATGCAACACCCATTTAACCTCCAAAGCCCGCATTCCGTTGCCTTGGTCCTCCATCACTTTCTTTCCCTCTGGAGTTTTAGGATAGATTGTGGTGTACAGAAGGAATCAGAACCTCTGCCGTATTCCTTCCTACAAACTTTGACCTCGTAGTCTCCGTTGAAGCTCTCCTTTTCACGTCTTATTATTTTTGCGGTGTTCAAAGATCATTGAGAAGCTGTCATGATTGCGGCATTTTGATGCCTAGCACAAATCATTATCATACAGGTTACCATTTCCCAATATTCAGGTGGCTTCCACTCGTCCATGTCTGCTAACTTTGGCACCTCTAAAATTCTAGAGACTAGGTGTCATAATGCCGTTCACTGTTTACAGATATTCCAAACCATGTTTGAAAAAATTAAAACATTACACTCTGTAAAATTGCGCCCGAACACCCTGTATATTATCATGTCTCTTTCTTTACGCTTCACATCATTTCAAGATTTCAGGGCTTTCCATAACATTCGATATTGACTTAGGCTACGTAAAAACATGATAGGACTGACTCATAGTTGAAGAACTACGAAGTTCACACACCCTCCTGTTATTTTAAAAAAAAAACAAGAGTAGATGTGTATCTCCCTTGTCTGTTTAGGACTGGGTTTGCTGTTCCTTCTAAATTCTACTTCAATTCTATACTTCTAACGTCTCCGCTTAAACCATGAAATTTTTAGTATTTATTTTTTATTTTTTTCTCTTCTTTTCACAATAGGAGCAGATAGGTTCACCTATCGCCTGCTTTACGGGAATAAACATTTATCTCTTGTTTTCTGTTTATGATTGGGTTTCCGGTTTCTTCTAAATTCTACTTCAACTCTATACTTCTAACGTCTCCGCCTAAACTCTGAAAATTATATGATTATAGGGTTTTTAATTTCTTCTAAAGCCTTTTATTTCTTTTTCACTTCCAATAGTCTCTTGCGGCTCAATGACATCATCGCGTTCTTGTGGGTGTGAATTGCTTAAAAAGAAAAAAATAATTTTGAACACTTTAAATCTCTTTGTCTTTGTGCTGCCATCCATTTACGAGTATTCCATTTTAATGTAGAATATTTGAACCTTGATAAACTGATAGTATGAAATGCTCCAGTAAACAACTGAATATATTTCTGTTCTTATTTTTTTGCGTCCCGTCCGTGCAGGACGTGGGTGATTTTGGCTTTCGATAACTTTCTATCTTTTGTTGCTATAAGTTATTTTAACACAATAACACCGCCGTTACTTCCTGTTCTGCGAGCCATTCACAGAAAATCGTTGGACACTCGACTTCATGAATACAATCGCCGTACTAGATTGGCAGCTAGGTCTCGTCATTTCACTTTTGAAATTGTTAGATGCAACCGTAAGTTCTAACCGAATATTTTCTTCTTCTTCACTTCTTATCTATACATCCCAATTCCAGGTTCTTTTTTTCCTACAAAGTATCCCCCGCCTCCAAAAATTAAGTTCTACGTCAATCGTCAGCTTCCTTCTTCATGAATCCTGGTCTTATTATTACCTTTAACCTTTTTTTGGGGGGGGGATATATCGAGGAACTGCCTCGTCGCACGCATTCTCTTGGATCTCGTCGACGTCTTGATATCTGGTTCCTTTCAAATCAGATTTGATTTTTGGAATGACAATAAAGTCGAAAGGGGCTAGATATGGGAATATGGTGGCTGCCGGACCTGTGGAATGTTGTACTTGACCCAAAACTGCTGCACAAGCCATCATCACTAATGGAACCTCTGTGGTGCGGTGAATTCAAGCACTGCTATAGACAAGGGAAGTGAGCGCGAAGGTTGAAGGTCAGGGTCGGCTTCACTCTGCATACTTTAGTTCTATTACCATAGCAACAGTCACGACACTTTTTGATCAGACCTTGTATGTTTCTTGAGTTTATAGCTCAAAACTAATTGATCTTATTTTATACACAAAGTCAAAACCGTCCTGGGTATGACGATAAACTACATCCGCGTCCTGGGTATAACTATAAACTAAGTCCAACAGCAAAGCCTTTGATCAGGAGGTTTTGAGGAACGTGGAACCACCTCTTATTTGCTGGTAGCACCTGTTAGGGTCCCAGCTATGGGCAAATAGTTAACCCCTAAACTGGGATCAAAACACTATGTAAGTGTAAAGATTGGTTTTAATACCAGAAATACCTTATAAAAATATTATTACCAGTAATAAATTTTTGAAGAAAAAAATTATTACCTGCAATTACATTGTTATCGACAATAGATTTTTTTAAAATATTACCAGTGATATATTTTTATTAAATATTACCAGTGATATATATTTTTTTTTAAATATTACCAGTGATATATTTTTTAAATATTACCAGTGATATATATTTTTTTATTAAATATTACCAGTGATATATTTTTTTAAATATTACCAGTGATATATTTTTTTTTAAATATTACCAGTGATATATTATTTTTTTTAAATATTACCAGTGATATATTTTTTTTTAAATATTACTAGTGATATATATTTTTTTTTAAATATTACCAGTGATATTTTTTTTAAATATTACCAGTGATATATTTTTGAAGAAAAAGATATTAGAAAAAATAGATTTTTGAAGAAAAAAATATTCCCAGAAATAGATTTTTGAAGGAAA
>OZ010596.1:43961760-43981760 GCA_963932145.1 Acanthosepion lycidas | reverse complement strand
GAATGTCGAACTGAACCCTTTATTTCGCTCACTGAGGTAGACTGTTTTAGTTCTACGTGCCATGTTTTTAATAGATGCCAGTTATCAGTTATCTCCTGTTAATTCCCCTCTCCAAGTTCTCCACCGCCTTAACCAGGTATTGAACTCACACTCTTTGGGTCCTGTCACTGGATATAACCAACACCTTTATCCACTGTCCCATGTGTCCTTGGCGATGTAAATAGTGTACATAATACATCATCTCAGAAATATAGACAGGTAATTGTTTTTCAATTGTATATTTTAGAATTCACAAACGTATTCGTTTTTTAATTGTATATTTTTCAAATGGATATTGTCATTTTTATTAGGTTGGTGCAAAAATAATGACGTAATAATGTCGTTTTTTGCACCAACCTAATATTTCCATTGATACTTTTGTTTGTATGTATATCTTATTTTTTTTATATATGTATTAGGTTGGTGCAAAAATAATGACGTAATAATGTCGTTTTTTGACGTTAAAAAATACGTCAAAAAACGACATTATTACGTCATTATTTTTGCCACAACCTAATATGCATTGCGTTGTTATATTATTATTATTATTTTATATTATTTTCTGTTGTATTTATTACGTTATTTTAGTATGTTATATGGCAAAGTAAATATTTATCAAAATGACTGCATTTATCCATTAATTCGTTTTTCTTGTTTAATAATTTAATTTGATTATTGAAATGTATTATATAAAAAATTTTCTTCTAAACTCAATTTACATTTTCTGATATTAAAATTATATGGGGTACTTATGTTTATGATTTGCCATTTAATTTTAGTTGATATATTTTTTTCTTTTTGACTCGATATATATTTTGATGTTCTATTCGTATGTATGTCTATTTTAGATGACATTTAATAATTACATCTTTCTTTAAAAATTTTAAATCATATTTTATGATTATTAAACCTTCTTTAAAATCTTTCTTAAATATATATATATATATATATATATGTGTGTGTGTGTGTGTGTGTGTGTGCGTGTGAGTGTGTGTGTGTAAGCAAATATATGGATATAGATCCGACAGTATGTAGAAAAATATACGGAAAAAACAAACAAAAATCCTAATATGCAATAATGCTGTTTTAATGTTAATATAATGTCAACGTCGGACGTTTCGGTCCAGTAGACCATCTTCAGGACATATTCATAAAACATAATTAACATTAGACGCTGAACTTGAAAATTTTTTGACTTAACAGAAGCAAGATTAAAAAAAATGTTAGAAATTGGAATTTTCAGACATGCCTGTCTCTTTTCTCAACAAGACGAGAAATAAAAAAAAATGTAGTGGCACTATTTTTCTGATGGATTTATATATATATATATATATATATATATATATATATATATATATATATATATATATATGAAGAAATATAGTCTTAAGGTGTGCTATATTTATGGGATAAAGTGCTCAATATCAGAGATAGAGCGTGTGTAAATATAAAAGGGAACATAGACTGTCGCCTCCCAGTGTTGACTTCTATGTTCACTTTTATATATATATATATATATATATATATATATATATATGATCGACTCTCCCGTCGAGATTCGACGTATGATGGTCAAGCAGATCAGTTTCTAGCCCGACACCGGCACATGAGATTTGATTATAGTGGTGAAGGCCTCGTGCAGGACCATCCACACTTTTTGGAGGGACGAATACAGAGACCTGGTGCCCCGAATGCCACAAGGTTCCCAAACAACCCTCCGCAGGTTTTGAATTCAGAGTTGTCCTTCTCCTAGACCAGTTGCCATCCAAGGCTATAGAACCCAGTCTGTCCTGCTATTTTACCCATAGCTGGAGGGAGAAGAAGAGGATTCATACCTTTCCCAAGGGTATTAGCACGTAAGTGAATGTAATGTATATATATATATATATAAAAAAGGAGGCCCGGTGGAGTAATGGATATCGGCTTGGATTGAGGAATCGGAGAGCCGAGTTGGAATTCCAGTCGAATCCATTACATTCACTTACGTGCTAATACCCTTGGGAAAGGTATGAATCCTCTTCTTCTCCCTCCAGCTATGGGTAAGATAGCAGGACATATATATATATATAATGTCATCCACAGACAGCCTATTTCGCTGCATCGCAGCTCATCAGTGCGGGTAGACATCCGGTTGCCTCTCAGCTAGGATCGAAACCCGACTGAATTGGTATCAGGCGGATAACCTACCACTAAGCTGTCGGCGCACGGTCGGGATGAAGGTTGATTTTTAGCGTATTTATTTTTAGAAACACGCCCTGTGACCGACAGTGACTCAATTCGGCTTGCTAAGAGTCTCGCTATATATCTATATCTATATCTATATATATATATATATATATATATATATATATATATATATATATATATATATATATATATATATATATATATATATATATATATATATATATATATATATGAAATACAATATATTATATGAAAAATAGTATATTATATTATATGAAATAGATTAAATCCGATAAATGTTTAATATATTTTCTCTCTATACGTTTGTTTGAACATGCAGGCCAGTAATTGTAATTAATATTGTTTAATTAAAAAAACAGAGCATTTACTCAAATAAGTACATTCATAAAAAAAAACGTTTGAACAGAAAATATATTAATATCATATTTTATGAGAAATAGAGAATATCTTCATACACTACCTACCTGAGAATAAACACAGATACTCCTGTGTCCCTTTGTTTGGGCATGATTCACTTGTAGGAATCGTTATCAATCTTTACCTGGATCTCACCAACAAATTCGGGAGTTCTTTTCTTATTAGAACGACCACAGTGAGTTTTCTGTGTTGCCGTACCTTCGTAATCACCATTAGACTCATCCAGCTCTTTCCGAATCCTCTGCACTGTCCTCAGATTGATATCCAAAAACTCTCAAATGTTTGTATAGGACTTCCGGTGCGAATGCCAAGTAGTAGAGCATGCCGTTCCCAAATTACTTGCGAAGTGACCACGTCATGGTGCTCTTTTTCTTACAGACAGTGCCCTCTTATACTGTGTAGGCGACAAAATTAAAAACAAACAACTCGCATGCGCGAAATTAAAAATATTAAATGGCGTCCTGTAGATCAGACATATGACATTGTTGATTGATTTTGTTAAGCGCATATAAACATATCTATGGGTTCTTTAATGCCAAAATCTCGATATTTCGCAACAATTTTATGGCTTTAATCTAAATATATTTTGAACGCAATTGTATGCCTTCGAGTACAGCTCAAATATAGTGTTAGTCTTTTTTATATAAAAATATATTGCTGGTATTTTTACTATGAAAATGTATTTTCAGACTTTCACTGTGTTTTGTTTTTGTTTGGTCTTGACTATTTTCCCAGGACGAGATCTCATAGAAGATTTATATTGATACTAATTACCCCTAAGTACTTTGATTATTTTGAAATGGTAATTATTCGTTGGGAAAAAACAGATAATACAACCCGACTTGAAATATAAACCAAATAATCTATCGTCCGTAACTTTGTTTTAATTACTAAACAGCTGGATTCATCACTTGATCTTTCATTGAAGATAAGCCACCAACATCAATTGATTATTTTATTTTTTCCCAACAATACGGACATCATTTGCCTTTGATTCGAGTTCAAATAAATAATTATTCACGGATTTCTGAGGTTATGTCTGTTCCTGGAGAATTTGTCAGCAAATAAAACTCGAAAAACAAACCAAAGACTGATCTGTCTGTGTACACATTTCTTGAAGAGAAAAGAGGTGAAAATGGTGACGATTTGGTGCAAAGATTCTGTTGTGCTATGGATATATTTTAAAGAATATCTAAAACAGATGAAAATTAGAAACATTGCATTAGTTTATTTTCCTTTTTCGTTATGTTTATAATATAAAAGTGATAGACCCCTGTTCTAGAATTTTTTGCATATAATGAAAGTGAAAATAAGCGTAAAAACTAAGCTTCGTTTTCGTTTTTTAGTTATTTAACGTATAACGTTCGTACAACTTTTTTTTCCGCTGTTGAATACTTAACCCATTGGCCGCTAATTATTTTGGAAAAAACGTTTCATTTTCAGAAGATTTTTTCTATTTCTTTTAATATAGTAACTAAGAAAGCCTTCAAGTACCCAAGAAGTTGCTAACAGATCTACCAGACGTATGCGTTAACAACTGGACTTGTTTCAATCTTAGAAGAGCATAAAAAGAATCGATATCTACGAATAAACACGTCTGTAGCTGTTTTTTTTTTTTCAACATTATGATTTGGACGTTTTTATTCGTCCGTTTTTGAAAAAAATACTTTCGGTAAAAAAATGTATATACATATCTAGGCCGGGGAAGGTGTCGAAAACAGTGGGACAATTGATTAATTTCAGTTTTTCTTTTTTTGTTGTTGTTGTTTTTTCAATTCACCCCAAGCAAAGCGGGAAGCCACTAGGACGCAAGGGGTTACAGAAGATTTGGAGCAAGATGAGATAGGAGTGATAGAGGAAAGGATGAGGAGAAGGATAGTGGATAGATCAAGGCAACTGAAGATGTCGATTGACATTACATTTGAATATTTGGAGATTATAGCACTCAGGGAAACTGGTATAGGGAAGGTTGTTCCACAGGCGAGAGGTGCGAGATATGAAGCTATTGGAGTAGAAGAGATGGCTACATTTAATAGTTTCAACAGGGAAAGGGTGAGAGCGGGATGCCAGCCTCGTAGAGCGCTTGAATTCATGAAGTCTGCGACCAAGCGAATGCAGCTCCTCGGAGCAATTACCATGAAAGTATTTGTAAAAAAGACAGTGAAAGACGACTACACGTCTGTGAGAGAGCGACTGTAGACGAGATGTGAGAACAGGGCCAATTATATTGCATATCCGCCTCTGGAGCCTATCAAGAACCCCGAGGCAAACAGAAGGGGCTCCAGACCATATATGGCAGCAATACTCCATGCAAGGGCAAATTTTTGATTTGTAAATCTGAAGGATCGATTCCGGGGAGAAAAATTTCCTGGCGCGGCACAGGGAGCCAACTTTCCTTGCGGTGGACGAAGCAAATGACTCAATGTATTTGTTCCATCTCAGTTTCTTAAAGAAACAAAAATATAGATAAAGAAAGACGTGGAACTGAATGATGTCATCGAATGTTAATAGGAGAAAAGCATACATACACACACACACATACATACATACATACATATATATATATATATATATATATATATATATATATATATATATATATATATATATATAAGTCAGATTAGCTAAGATAATAGACGATAGGCGAGAAGATCAGTGCACCGACTGAGATAAAAAAGTAATATATATATATATATATATATATATATATATATATAGGGGTGTGCAAGTGTGTAGACAGTGAAAGACAAATGTTGAATAGGACAAGAACAAATACGTGACGTGTCAAACATTAGCGGAGATTGTCCTCATGTCTGAGTTTGCTTCCATGACACAGTACAAGAATTGATTGTGTTGGAATCATATTTTGCCGGAATAGAAATTTTTAAATAAAGGAAGTAAATAAAAAAGGAAAGAAATAAAGGAAGTAAGAATGAAAGAAAAAGAACTGTAAGAAAGAAAGAAAGAAAGAAAGAAAGAAAGAAAGAAAGAAAGAAAGAAAGAAAAAGAAATGTAAGAAAGAAAGAAAGAAAGAAAGAAAGAAAATGAATATAACAAAGAAATAAAAAGAATTGTAAGAAAGAAAGAAAAAGAAATGTAAGAAAGAAAGAAAGAAAGAAAGAAAGAAAGAAAAAGAAATGTAAGAAAGAAAGAAAGAAAGAAAGAAAGCAAGAAAGAAAATGAATATAACAAAGAAATAAAAAGAATTGTAAGAAAGAAAGAAAAAGAAATGTAAGAAAGAAAGAAAGAAAGAAAGAAAATGAATATAACAAAGAAAGAAAAAGAAATGTAAGAAAGAAAGAAAAAGAAATGTAGAAAGAAAGAAAGAAAGAAAGAAAGAAAGAAAGAAAAAGAAATGTAAGAAAGAAAGAAAGCAAGAAAGAAAATGAATATAACAAAGAAATAAAAAGAATTGTAAGAAAGAAAGAAAAAGAAATGTAAGAAAGAAAGAAAGAAAGAAAGAAAGAAAATGAAATGTAAGAAAGAAAGAAAAAGAAATGTAAGAAAGAAAGAAAGAAAGAAAGAAAGAAAATGAATATAACAAAGAAATAAAAAGAATTGTAAGAAAGAAAGAAAGAAAGAAAAAGAACAATTGAAAGAAATCGACAGAAATAGAAGAAAGAAAAATGTAAGGAAGAAAAAATTGAAAGAGAGAAATAAAAAGCAAAAATAAAAGAAAGAATGAATAAATGGATAGGAAAGACAGAAGAAATGAAAAAGAATCGAAAGAAAGAAAAAAGAAAGAAAGAAAAAATGAAAACGAAATGCAAGAAAGAAAGATAGAAATAAAGAAAAAGAAATGTAAAAAAAGAAGCTAAGAAAGATAGTAATAAAGAAAAAAAGATAAACAAAAGAAAGAAAGAAAAATAAATGAAACAAAGATAGTAATGAAGAAATTAAGAATGATAGAAAAAGAAAAAAAGAAAGAAAGAAAGAAAGAGAAAAAAGAAATAGAAAGGTAACAAATAAAGATGGAAATAAATAAAGAACGAAAAAGAGAGAAAGAAAAATAGAAATAACTAAAGAAAGAACTAACGAAAAAAGAACGAAAGAAAAAGAAACAAAAAAGGAAAAAAAGAAAGTTTTTTGTTTTTTAAAAAGCAATAAAGAGCAGAAAAAAGAAGCGAAGGAAAATGTAAGGATGAAACATTGAAAGAAAAAGAAAGAAACAATGAATGAATTCATAAAACCGAAAGATAAAATAGAAGAAAGAAAACGCCCGACTTGAATAAAAGAAGCAGACTACACTAGTTATATATATATTAAAGACATTTTTATGTATAATATTCTTTTTATAGATACAAGTATTTAAGTAAATGCTCTGTTTATAATAAACAGTATTAAATAACATTCACCGGCCTGAATGTCAGAGAAATTTTTCATAGAAAATATTCGTGCTTTGACAGGATTCGAACCTGCATTCTATACGGAACCGTCAAGTAGCTTAACGTGCCTAACCTCTCGGCCACAAAGGATCGTTCGGTTCCCGAGCTCGTATTTACTGCTTATAAACTTCAATCTTCCATGAATCTCGTACATTCATAATTGCTCTTGTATCAAATGTAAACAAATGACGTCATACATTAAGAAATGGACAAAGTCCGACAATTTATTAAAGACATTTTTATGTTTAACATTCTTTTTATAGATACAAGTATTTAAGTAAATGCTCTGTTTATAATAAACAGTATTAAATAACATTTACCGACCTGAATGTCCGAGAAATTTTTCATAGAAAATATTCGTCCTTTGACAGGATTCGAACCTGCATACGAACAAAGGATCGCTCGGTTGGCAAGGTCGAATTTGTGGCCGAGAGGTTAGGCACGTCAAGCTAAATGACGGTTCCGTATAGGATGCAGGTTCGAATCCTGTCAAAGGACGAATATTTTCTATGAAAAATTTCTCGGACATTCAGGTCGGTAAATGTTATTTAATACTGTTTATTATAAACAGAGCATTTACTTAAATACTTGTATCTATAAAAAGAATGTTAAACATAAAAATGTCTTTAATAAATTGTCGGACTTTGTCCATTTCTTAATATATATATATATATATATATATATATATATATATATATCAACGTGTACTTTTATTTTACTTTTATTATATAGTCTCAGTTACGGTAGACTGGTCATGTCTTGAGAACGTCTGATGACAGGATCCCCAAGATCCTAATGTACAGACAGTTAGATCAGGGCTACAGGAATGTAGGATGCCCATGGCTAAGATACAAAGACAAGCTGAAAAGCAACTTGTCAGCAGTCAATATACCACATAACACCCTGGAGCGCTTAGCTTTGGGGCGGGTAGAATGAAGATCAACGTGTTTTAGTGAACTCAGCAATATTCAATATGCTTGTCTGAATCATCTTCAAGAAGTGAGAGCAAGATCTAAAAGGTCAGCCAAACTAACAGTGATCTCATCTCACAATCCTCACTCTTGCTCCATATATGGCCTCCTTTGTAAATCACTAGCGGGTCTTAAATGCCACATAAGATTATCGCACAAACTTTCATAACTGAATCAATAAGCTGTCAGATCCTCATACGTCGAAACCGACGGGAGAGTCCATGATAGATAGATAGATAGATAGATAGATAGATAGATAGATAGAATTATAATCTTGTTTGGGTAGTTCATGCTTTTGGAATACTTTGTTAGCATAATTCCAGAATGTGTTTACATAAATATCAATGTGTGTCTGTGTCTATGCGTATGCCTGTGTGTGTGTGTGTGTGTGTGTGTGTGTGTGTGCAAGTGTGTGTGCGTGAGTGAGAGAGAGAGAAAGAGAGGGAGAACCTTTTGCCCGCTGGTGGGTCTGTGATCTCGAATTTGTGCCTTAATCGTCCGCTTATTACGTAAGCGGTTTTGAAGCTGTTAAGAACATTGGCTCCCTGTGATGTCAAGCCGACGTCATAGAGCATGTATGGTGCCCCCACTTTAATTCAGAGGCGACCAGTAAATTCCAACCATAAATAACAAGTTAGAAGACACAACGCCAGTGAAAGTAGTTGAAGATGTAGGGAAAAAAAACGTTGACATTTTTTTTACAATGTTGAAATAGAAGACAATGAAGAAGAACGAAGAAGCAAAGAAAGGTGTAGTTTTAAAAAAAGAAAGAGAACAAAAAAGAAAGAGAACAAAAACGAAGACGACGACGA
Source organism: Acanthosepion lycidas (assembly GCA_963932145.1). Taxonomy (NCBI): domain Eukaryota; kingdom Metazoa; phylum Mollusca; class Cephalopoda; order Sepiida; family Sepiidae; genus Acanthosepion; species Acanthosepion lycidas. The sequence continues at coordinate 43,972,928 of OZ010596.1, read as the reverse complement.
CAATAATGATAATATTAGCTGAATAAACACAAGGCGAAAATATGAAAAATAATAAGGTGGCAGTTAAAAAAAACGAAAAAGGCTTGAAAAAAACCCCGAAAAAACGACAAAAGTTTATAAGTAAAATTACCTAGAAAAACAAAATGGCGGCTAATTCGCCTGCAATAAATGAATGATAAAGTGAATGGAACATAAAATATACAAAGAAGGAACAAGATTTTAAAAAATAGAACGATAAAGATGTTAAAGTAAGCAGAAATTATAAAATTAAAAAAGAAACAATGATAGAAGTAAATGTAAGATGAATAAACAGTTAAAAAAAAGCATCTTAGAAAAAAATCAAACAATAGGAAGAGGAGGAAAGACAACGGAAGAGAATGAAGAAGTCGAAAGAAGAAGGAGTAAAAAAAGAGAAAAAGTGAAAGAAAAAAGACATGATAGTTTAAGAGAAGATATCAGGAGAATGATTTAAAAAAGAGGAGACAATAAAAAGGAAACGAGAATAATTTCAAGAAAACGTATCTATAATAGAAAATGGATGGATGTGAACTAAATCTAAGGGTGAAGATATTGTCGATGCAAAAAAGAATGTTAAAATGTCGTAGAAAAGGAAAATAGGAATTATATGAAATGGTTAAGTAAACAAGAAGTGCAAGTTAGGGAATGAAAGATAGAAAAAAAGAAAGACATAGGGAAAACAAAGACAGAAAAGAGAGAGATATAATTAGAAAGAAAGAAAGAAAGAAAGAAAGAAAGAAAGAAAGAAAGAAAATCACAATTAGAAAGGAAGCGAGGAAGAAAGAATGAAGGCATGGAGAAAAACAAATGATAAAATATTATTATGGTAAACATGTAAAATGACATGTAATAAATTTAGCATCGCCATTTTCCTTGCACACAGCCTCGTTTTAGTTTTCCCATCGCCTCTCTATTTGTCATCTCTGCCATTTTGTTTTCGTTTCTTCTGTTCCTTGTTTGGTTCTTTCTGTGGCCTTTAATCTTTAACTCTTTTTACTTTAGTCCTCTGAAATACATCCAGTTGGACATCGACAGTATTTGATTATGCAGAAAGAACAAAGGTGTGTGCAGAAGAAGCCGGAAAAAGAGGAGGGTAGTTTAAGGAGGAGTAAGAACAATTTTTTTTTTAAATATGTGAGTGAAGATAATAAAATTCATTATAAAGAAAGAATAAGGAAATGTGTAATAGAAGAAGAGGAAAAAGAAGAAGAAGAAGCAAAGGAACTAGAAGTAGAAAAAGAATAAGAGGATGAAGAAGAAAAAGAAGAAAAAGGAATAATACAGATGCAAAGAATAAAAAGAAATATTCGCAACAACAATAAGTAGGAGGAGGAGGAAATTAAAGATGGCGGATTAATACAATGATAGCAATGAGATGTTATATATTTCTTTTTTAGTTCACAGTAGAGTGAATAAATAAAAGAAAAAGTTATGAACTAAGAAAAACTGTGAGAGAAGAAGAAGAAGAAGAAGAAGAAGAAGAAGCAGATGATTAAAGATGGAAATTAGTACAAGTATATCAATGAGAAGAAATAATGGATAAAAACTGAAGAAGAAAGAGAATAAAATGAAAAAAGAAGTAAAGGGAATAGAATCTAAGGGAAAGAGGATGGGCAAGAAGAAAATAAAGGAAGAGGCTGGTCATAGGTAAATAAAACGGTAATAGAATAAAGAAGGTAAGAACGATTTAAAGATAATTGTTAAAAAAGAAAAAGAAGAAGGTAAGAAAAAGCGGAGGAGATAAAGAGAGAGAAAGCGAGTGACAGAAAAGAGGAAAATAGGAAAGATGAATATCAAAAAGGAAAATGAATATAAGTAAATGAAAGAGAGAGAAAAAAAGAAAGCGAAAGAAAAGAACTAAAAAGATTATGGACAAAATAAAAAAAGTTGCTAAAAGAACCGGTAAAGAGTAATTCTTAAAATGGAATACCAAAATTGTCATAAAAAGAATAGCAAACAAAATGAAATTAAAATGAACGAACAGATAGAAGAATGAAGAATTTTGGAGGCAATCAAAGGAAAAATCCTTCAAATAAATTAAGAGAAGGTAAGGTTAAAAAGTAAAAATAAACAAACGAAAATAAAGAAAGAACGAAAGAAAAAAGAAAGAAAGACAGAGAGGCAGAAGAAACCCAAAGATAAAAAAGAACAAAGAAAGTCGAGGTGAAGATATCAGAAGAATATTGATTTAAAAGAAAGAAGGAAAGAAAGAAAAAAAGAATAAAGTTTCAAAAGTAAACGTAACAAAATATAGAGAGAGATAAGAAATAAATAGTAGAAAAAGAACGAACGAAAGAAAAAGGGACAAAACTAGAAAGAAAGAATAATGAAAGAAAAAAATGAAAGAAAGAAGGGCACAATTAGAAATGAAGTAAGAAAGAGAAAGACAGAACGAAAGAAAGAAATAGAGAAAAGTAGCAAACATATACAGGGTGGTCCGAAAGTTTTTGTTATCCCTACATAATATAATTTTCTCTTTCAGAAGTTTAATACACGCTCTAACAGTTTGAAAGAGAGACTGTTTGCAAGTGTCTGGGCAAATGATCGGGTGCATTCTGGCAAGAGCACGGAAGACATGCGACGAGACTTCACTGCAAGATTCGGCAAGAGGCCGATACTGTGATAGAATGACAAGACTTTCGGACCACCCTGTAGAATGAAAGAAAAAAAAACAGAATTAGAAAAAAAGAAAAAGAAAAAGACTCACTAAGAAAGAAAGAAAGAAAGAAAGAAAGAAAGAAAGAAAGAAAGAAAGAAATTAGAAAGAGGTACACAATAAGAAAGAATGAGGGGCACATTTAGAAAGAAAGAAAGAAAGAAAATGAGAGAATTAAAAACAAAAAAGAGAGAAAGAAATCTATGACAAACAAAGGAAATCTGAAGTCAGTCAAAAGAAAGAAAGAAATTAAAGGCATTAAAAAAATAAGAAATGATTGATGGCATTGTAATGTGCCTATATCCAGGAACATGTGATTTATCTACATATGCACATAATTCCACCATTGGAAAATACAGTCAACAAACTAATTAGTTCACGTAAATGTCATTAACATCCAAAGCCGTTGGCGTCCGGCGGGCCCTTGTGGAACAGACGTGTACGTGTACAGTGGATATAGGTGTATATTTGGCAACGTAGAGGAAGTCCCAGTTTTGCATCGTATTCACCTTCTCTGTGAATGAGAACCATGAAAGATTTTCAGACATTTGAAATTGTTTTGGATGCGTAACCTAGAGTTCTCATTTAGACAATGCATTTGTTCACATGACCCAGCAGTTAGGACAGTTATGGTCGGAGGTTTATTGTTGGGGTTTTCTTCTCTTGAATATGCATCAAATAGGCTTGGAGGATCTGCTATTGCTTAGAATTTTAAAGGTTTAGTAGTTGGTAGTGAACACAGGGAACAGACCAGTACCTACAGTATGGATAGAGGGATAAATAAATAAGTGGAGTAATGGATAGTGGCTCGAATTGAGGAATCGGAAAGCCGTGGTCGAATTCCAGTCGAATCCATTGCATTCACTTACGTGATAATACCCTTGGGAAAGTTATGAATCCCCCGCTATGGGTAAATAGCAGGACAAACCGGGTTCTATAGTCTTGGATGGCAACTGGTCTACCGCAGAAAGAAATGGAAACCTACTGCGAGAAAAAAGTCTGCCTCGTCAGTTATGTACATGATCGCCTAAGCGTGTATCATGCATGACACATAACTAAGTGAAACTTCTTGATTTGAGCCGTTTTCCGTATTCCAGTGAATCACAACCATGGGACACCCAGAGAGTAAATATCCGAAAACGTAAGTTTATAGTTGATATTTCCTTCTTCTAGACTTCAATCAGGCCTGCGAGGCCTACTTCATCTTAAAAATATAACCTATGATAAAGTCCAAAATAAAATTGGATCGTATGAACTTTTTGCGCATTTTACAGAAAAGTTTTTGAGTAGATTAAAAGTAGGTACCTCCCAAAAAGTGATACCTAATATTTAAAATAATCTTTTAAATGAAACATCTTTCTTGAAGGTTTCATTTTAGCATTAATTCAAAATTAAAGGATTACATTTACTATATTCAGTAAGCAAAACACTTTAGTGTATTCCAAATCGAATTTATATCGATTGGAATAGATTCTCTTTTTTGTTTTCAGTAAAATAGACAAATTCAGTCATTTTAGAGACATTTTAAACAAAAGTTTGTTCTTAAAAATCTTGCAAAAATTGAAAATAAAAAAATTTGAAGAAAATTAGGAAATTTAAAGTTTAATTAATCTGATTTGAAACATACATTACTTTTAGTATTAAAAATCGTAACAGAAAATTATTTCTTGACCATGGAGACTTGTTTGTGAATTGGTTGGTCGATTTGATTTTGGAAAAAAAATTATGTAAGGAGGAACCGAAGTGACATAAATAAACTTGGTCCTTTCTCCTAATAATAACATTACGTTGTTTCTATCAAGTTTAAGGTATTTTTCATCATCGTATGCTCTTTTTTCAGCGAAATCTTGGCGACAACGAGTTAAAAGAATTAAATTTTAAAAGTGTTGATATATTTGCAATGTCCTAGGCTTATCTCAGAAAAAGAGTTTGTACTCCTTCAGCGTTTCCAGGTGAAGTGCTGAGCTGAGAGGTGACCACTTAGCGAAGTGGATGTACGCACACATTAGGTTCAGGGCCCAGAGCAACATATAGAAAGACACACTTATACACATACACACAAGTTACGCATCAGAAATTTAGCTTCGAGTTCTAATTAGTCTGGTAGAGACAATAGAGGACAGGCGTTGCCATTTGAGGTTCTGTGAATAAAGATGACGGACTTTCGTAAAATTAGCATTTAAAAAGGACATACAAGTCTATAAATAAATAATTCAGGAAAAATACTGACTAAATTATGTTCAATAAACTACAATTACTTTGAAAACAGTTCCTTGTTGACATTCGTTGTCATTTTTTTTTTTTTTTTTTTTTGCACATTTGTATTTTTTACGTGTAACCACAAGTATAAATTTCAGCAAAGGAGTGTAGCGTATTTCCGAAGACGCAGGTTTTCTAATAAAGCTTCCGTATTCTAGATAGACATTATTTGTTTTTACTTTTGTCATTTCTAAGTATAGATTAACACAACAAGCAGACGATATTTAAACGTCAATAATTTATTAAATAAAGAATACTAATTAAAATCTCATGACCAAATGACATTTACATTTAATGTAAGAACAATGATTCTCTGCAAGGTTCAAATACAGATGCTGAGCAGGCCTGAAAATGAGGTGGATATATCTTCTCAAGACATGCCTTCCCGGACTAAGTTTATGCTTACTTCGATGCGACTTAGCATGCGCATGAACGAGCGTGGAATATTTAATAACAAAGGTGATGGAAACACACAAAAATGAATCTAAGTAAAAACGTTTTTGCGCATGCGTAGTTGCATCAAAGTAAAAATAAGCTTAAGTCATAAAGAACGAAACGCGTCACACGAAAACTATTTATATATAAAAAAAAATAATGAATTTATTATTTATCAATTACCGGCCTTTTTCTTTCTTTTCTTTTTTTTTTCTTTTTTTTTTGTTAATAAGGCGAAACAGAATAGAGTGTAAAAAATAAACGGAGCGTCAACTCAGATAAAAAATAAGGCTTAAAGTAAACAAACGTTACTGAATTAATAAAAATCAACTATTTCTTTACAAAGTAGTTTACTTTTCGGGTACGAAAGTAAGTAGTTTAGGAACTTTCGAAAATCAGAAAGAGTAAGAGGTGGTGAAAGGCAAAATAGAAGCTCGCTTAATCACGGCGCTCTTCATAGCCCAGTTGCTTAACGCCCGCCGGATCATAAGTGTATGAGTAAGTGTATAAGTGTGAGTGTATGAGTATGTGTAAGTGCAAATGTATGAGTAATAGTAAGTGTATGAGCAAGAGCGAGTGTAAGAGTAAGTGTATGTAACAGTGTATGAGTAAGAATAAATATATAAGTGTATAAATGTATGATACGTGTAAGAGCATGTGTATGAGTAAGTGTATGAGTAAGGGTAAGTGTATGATTAATATTAAGTGTAAGAGTAAGTATATGTATAAGTATATGAGTTGAGGTAAGTGTATGAGTAAGTGTGTTCATTCTTTTTTTTTTTTAAATACAAATAACACTTTCTGACAGAAATTATGATGGAGAACAGCAGTTCTTGTCTATTCACCGGCGGGGTGAAGCTTTTTGACTAAACTTTTATAGATACATTTCAGTTGCTGTATTATAAGAATTCATTGTTTCCTTGCAGTTTCATTTCGGCCATGGAACTCAGCATTTGGGGGACGTTTATGGATATTTATCTGTATTAATCCACTTCCTTCTGCATTGAACATTGTTGTATGCAACCCACTTTTCATCACTAAAGGAACAATTAGAAAGGATAATAAATTTGTCATTGTACTTGGTTCTCAAAACGGAAATTATTTATGAATATCTAACTGTATTATATACAGGGTGGTTGAAACACACATTTTAAAATAATTATAATTTTTTTTTTTATTAACTATAATTTTAACAAGAAATAGATATGAGAGGAAAGCGTTTAGTATGAGGTGTTACTTAAATTTCGATTTAGCAGATTTTCGAACCGCCCAGGAATTGCGTCTACTGATTTCACGAAGAACAATTGCGGTATTGAAAACGTAACTTCTTGCATTCGTCATTCAAATCTTTCCAAAGTCTTGGTTTTGTACAGTAGATTCGCTCCTTTAAACAACACCAAAGAAAAAAATCACAAGGTATTAAGTCAGGATTCCTGGCTGGACAGTTTCTTTTCAATCACCCTGTATAGACCTCTTTGACTTTGTACATATCATTCTATCTAGTCTGCGTGATAAGCAAGCTAGACTACATAACAAAAGTGTTTTATGACTCCAGCTGACCTGGTGTCGCTGAGGATCTAAGACTAAGTTCTATAAAATACATCGACATAAAACATCAAAGGATAACATCAAATGATGCCTGTTAACTGAACACCACTAAACTTAGCTTCAAACAATTTATAGGCAACACAATAGAATCGATCGCCTACATCTTTAAAATAACAAGGGATATGAAAGATTAAATCAGTAAGATCAATTATTGAAATACGCCTAAAATTCCGTCCGTATTTTTTGTGAATAACAAAAAAAAAATTAAGAAAAACAGTCTAGAGAGGACCGCAAGGTTTTTGAAGGACTGAGTGTTCCAATTTAAAATCATAGTGCGACAAAGTTAAAAAAATTACAAAAAATATTTTTTTAATGTCAACGCGGATTCTATATTATCACGCAGCAAGCAACGCTTAATTTTCCCATTTTGAGGCAAACCGCTTCTCTTAATCAAGATTTATTCTCGATAGCTTCAGTTTCGTATAAATAAAAATGGGGCGTCTATTTCAAATAGAGAGTATCCACTATAACGAGGTTTGAAGTATATATATATATATATATATATATATATATATATATAATTCTCCATTTTAAACAGTGTGTATTACGTACATGCGCATTCGAGAAATCTCAATTAAGACGATGTGCTCTCTGACAGGGACTGAAATAGCGACTAAAATTAAAAGAGGAATAAATACGAGTTTAAAAATAACTTTAAGATATATAGATAAAAGAATGGAATCGGTTTATGGTATATAGAGATGAAGGTTGGACTAATAGGTTAAGTAATGGTCAGTTTTACTGTCTATAGCACCATTTTATTGTTGACTCCATTTGGTTACGGTGGTTAAAGTGGGTGACTAATCATCTTAGTTTACCTACTTCACGCGGCTGGCAAGTATTTTATTTTGTTGATGTTATAAACATTACCATTTCATTTCCAACCTCCGTTTTGGTTATTCCTTATTCAGTAACATTTTCTAGATTTCAACAATTATATATATATATATATATATATATATATATATATATATATAATAAAAGGCTTAAACACTAATATTCCATGTCATAATTTATTCCATTTGGAATCGTAAATACTATCCAATACATCAGACGTACAAATTCTAAAAGGAAACTGAAAAAACAAATTCTTTAAATAAAATATATGTGGGCTGAGAAATGATGAGGTGCTCATATATATATATATATATATATATATATATATATATGAAAAGTGTGTGTGTTTATATATATATATATATATATATATATATATATATATATATATATATATATATATATATATATAATTATTTTTATATAATATGCGCGGTACTTATTAGAAAGCGCTCAATATCAGAGATAGAGCTAACATATTAGGTTGGATTGATGTGAGTTTGTGACCCAGGGTGACAAATTCACATCAATCCAACCAAATATATATATATATATATATATATATATATATATATATATATATATATATATATATATATATAGATATTAGGTTGGTGCACAAATAATGACGTAATGATGTCGTTTTTTGACCTTAAAAATACGTCAAAAAACGACATTATTACGTCATTATTTTTGCACCATCCTAATATATATGAGCGCCTACTCATTTCTCATTTATATATATATATATATATATATATATATATATATATATATATATATATATATATTCGTCTTTGTGGACAAACTGTCTGCAGTTTATATCATTCATTATTTCAAGTATTTTCGACATTCCAGTCACACATCGACCAACACATCTTGAAGGACCAAAATATAACTGTCAACATAATACAAATATTAGTTGACAGCATTAAGATATTCTGTTGTACCAGTTGCAAGGAAAGAATCACGAAGTTACTATTATAGAAAATGAACATCCAACATTAAATAGAATATCATTCACCACAGAGTATGATATCTTGAAGGGCATCTAATATATTGCGCGCATATTATATTAGCATTAAAAATTAACGAATAAGTTAATTAATTGATAAAATAAAATAAATAAACCCATTTTTTTTGTTCTTTCTCGTTTCCAATAGCAATTACGTCATGACGTCATGTCATGACGTCATGTCATGACGTCATGTCATGACGTCCAGCGACGGAAGATGAAAGAGTTAAAACTTTCCCACAGGCACCACAAAAACATACATGTGATTTTAAAAGAGTTCAAAATTCACTTTGAGACGGTATGACACAATATGAATATGGCAGATATTTTCAATAGAAAGGTGTGTCCACCTAATCGCAAGACGAAAAATATCACAGAATGAAGAGAGCTTTAGCAATTTCAAACTACCCATGTCAAGGAGACCTTTTATGATTTATCTTCTATAGAAGACAGTTCTATTAAGGGTTTATAAAGAAGAGCAAGAGCAATTTCAAACCACCCGTGTCAAGGCGTCCTTTTATAAAAGACAGTTCTATTAAGGGTTTATATTTCTTTTTCTTTTTTTTTTGTTTTACGCTTTTCAGGGAGAAAAAATTGATTTAGCCATTCAGGATGAAATTTTTTCACCTACAAATATGGAACTTAAGGACTTACAAAGCAAGAAGAAAAGGAGAAATTTCAAACAACCCGTGTCACGGGGACCTTTTATAGAAGTTCTATTAAATGTTTATGTTCCTTTTTTGCTTTACGCTTCTCGGGTGGTAGTCAGAAATTGATTTCGGACTGGGTCCTTATTTTGCCTTCAGGATGAAATTTTTATGTTACTCCGTCTTGGCCGAAATATTCAATTTCACTTTTGAAAATTTGATCTTCTTTCTTTGAAATTTGATAACCTTTGAATTTGGAATACTTTCCAAGTTTTATCTGCTGATCTTTCTTGCTTTACAACAACCGAAGGGGTTCCAGACAGATCTTACCTTCAAATTTACGCGGGCATAAGCCCACGTTTTTGACTGGTTATTAAATAGAAATTATGCACGTATTTTTTATTTCAAGAAAATGTAATAAAAACAATCCACCTAGACCAAAATTATTTTCGCGGTTAATTCTAAATAATAGAAGATTTTACAAACAAATGTATCATCTTTTTATAAACCGCCTGGTACATAAATATAATAATTATTTATTTATTTACATATTAATTGTTATTTTTAATTACTTTTGTATTATTGACTAATAACATTTTTATAGTTTTGGTTTCTCTTCTAACATTACATTATTTATAATTATATCCCGACAAGTTTGCATTTTAGGTATTATTATTATTATTAATTTTATTTTCTTTGCTTTCTGGCGTTTACACATTTCTTTCCGGGTATGTTTCTGCTTTATATCCTGTAGACCTGTGTCCAAACTATGGTCCTTAGACCCCATAGGAGAATTTTCATTTAATTGATAACACTTTTTTAGTATATGGGATGTTCATAGTAGAGCGATTTTCTGAACAACTTGTATATTGATGTTACCTGGGACACTGTTCGTAAAATTGTCTATTCCTTTTCACACGAGGTCCAGAGCTCCGATTGCTATTGGTACAGTCTCAGTCTTCATTCCCCACATCCTGACAATCTTAAGTGATGTCGGGTTTGAAGACCTTAATGGTGCGCGGTCTGTTTGCATATTGAAATTCCTGGACTTGGTCGTGTTCGAGTAACTTCTCTGGTTTGTGGTAGTAACGTTTTTTGGTCCATTTTCTACTTTCTAGACATGCACCGATTATTATTATTATTATTATTATTATTATTATTATTATTATTATTATTATTATTATTTTAATTTCTGCTATGGTCACACTACTTACCAAGACTGCGAAAAGACCTAAGACAAGTAGTGGTGTGTTGTTATGGCTACATTTCATGATTTGTTTTTCTAACTCTTACAGCATCACTAACATTACATGGACAAAGTTCTTCTTAGTGTGCGGGCTGTACTTATCAAGACAATTTTTTGTATTTTTCCTAAGCTGAGATTTTCAAGGATTTTTCAATATGTTGTTGTGTTCCTTTTTTATCATTCCAAGTGCACCTACTGTGACTGGTACTATTTTTGTTTTTAATTTCCACATGTTTTCTATTTCGATTTTCAGGTTTTTATACTTCGATAGTTTTTAAAGTTCCTTGATTGTTATGCCTATTTTTCAATGATATTTGGCATGCATTTGGGATCCACACTATTATATTTTCTATTTTCCTGAATGTTTCTAGTGAAATGAATCTGGTCTCACGCTGTAAGAATAAAGTTTTCCGTTTAATCCAGATGCCCGTAACAATTGATACGTGT
>OZ010596.1:43841760-43956760 GCA_963932145.1 Acanthosepion lycidas | reverse complement strand
AATATGATGACTGACGGACCTGGTAAATATTTTACTTTGCCAAAAAAACTGCTACACAAGCCATGGTCACTGATGGAACCTCTGTCGTGTTGTGAGACGACTGCACTCTACACACTTTCCTTCCAAGCACTTCTATGAACAACGGAAGCGAGCGAAAACGTTATAAATTTGTGTGCATACAGGACGGAACTGTAGGTTAATCTGTGCCAAACGGCTTCACTCTGTACACTTTGGCTCCATTACCATAATAATAGTCCCGATACTTTTTTGATCAAACCTTGTATGTTTCTTGGGTTGATACCTCAAAACTAAGTGATCTTATTTTATACACAAAGTCAAACGCTATGGGCTCTGCCATCATCACTGAGCTAAACGTTCGTACTTTACCTCCGCTATCATAGAAACAATCCCGTTACATTTTTATCTAACCTCATTCCAATGAAACATCAGTTGCCATCTTCTGTTTATCTGAATTTTGTTCTTTTATTCTTTTTTCCTCATTTTCTTTTCACTCTTGCGTCTTAGTGGCATTATCGCCTTGCTTGCTTGCTTGCTTGCTTGCTTGTAATGAACAAAAAGAAGGTTTTGTACATCGGGGTTGAAGTTATGAATAAATTGTCATTGTTGATGGTTAATTTTTTCCGTGTTATATTCAAGTACTTTCGCTTAATCTTCATCTTAATCATAAGAATGACTTCGATAAAGCCACGGTAGAATCTGTCTGGGCTCAGCCGTAGAGCAAGACAAAAACAACAACATGGACACTGACAAAACACCAAAAAGCATCACTTAAAAGAACATACACAAGGATATTATGAGTTGCATTGAACACCAGCTGGAAGAAACACGCAACAAAGAAATGCCTGTATGGACACCTTCTTCCTATCTCAGTTTCACTAAGAGAGAGAAAACTTCGTCTAGCTGGTCACTCCTAGAGAAGTAAGTCGGAATTTGTGAGTGACATCCTCCTATGGAACCCATTGTGAGAAATTTCCTGCTTAATCCATGGGTCAAAGAATTATTTCAGTCGCTTGTGTAGGAAGGAAGTTACCTTCGACGATACGAGACCTTGTGTTAGTGAATTTGTTGGAATTTTCATGCGGACCAAAACTGGGGGATGCCTCACAATTCGCTGCTTTATAACATTTTTCCAGTAGATGAAATCTCTTCAAAATTGGTATTAAATTGTGCGAAATTTCTCACTCTCTTTTCTACGGCAAAGTGCAGCTTTGACCGTGTCGCTGCTGTGACCGTTGGCTATTTACGGTGTCCGAAAAGCGGTTTCCTCGATAAGATCGCATTTCAACTTTGTTCTCTCTAGGGAATCCTCATGAAATAGATATCAGATTGTGAGGAATTTCCTGCTTAATCCATGAGTCAAAGAATTATTTCAGTCGCTTGTGTAGGGAGGGAGAAACTTTTTGACGATACGGGACCTTGTGTTAGTGAATTTGTTGGAATTTTCATGCGAACCAAAACTGGGGGATCCCTCACATTTCACTGCTTTATAACTTTTTTCCAGTGGATGAATTCTCTTCAAAATTGGTAGTAAATTGTGCAAAATTTCTCATTTTATCCATGTGTAAAGGCATTTTTCATTCGCTTTTGTAGTGCAAAGTGCAGCTTCAGCGAAAGATCGGTTGGAAGACCTCGTCACACCTACATTGACCAACTTGTAGATGACTCTGGATGCCATCTAGAGGACCTGCCGACAGCGATGACTGACAGAAATGGTTGGAAAGAACGAGTCAGAAGAATCCGAGAAGAATTCTCGACCTGATGATAATGATTTTTGCTTATCTTAACAAGAACTGGGTTTTATGAGTATGATAAACTCTTGGATTAAATTCTGGGATTTAAGAATGGGAATCCATTCAGTTATATCATCTGTGATGATTAGATATAACAGAAGAAAAACATAAACATTGGATTCTTTTTTACAACTTATCAACCTTTTCAAGTTATTCAAAGCCAGAAAATATATTGAAGAAGTATAAGAATTTTTTTGTATTGTTATCACAGCGTTTCATCCATTGTGTCATCTGTTCTTTATCAGTAGGTTGTCGATCAGGGTAACCTTCAGGCAATTTCTGAAACTTTTATTTAATCTACGGAGGAAATTGCAACGTATATCATCTGAAGAGAGCCGGAGCGTACAGCGGCCGAAATATCGTGGATATGACATTAAAACTTAGGACAACAATCCGAACAATGTAAATACTGTAAATATGTAATTAGAAGTTCTTTTTTCACGTGCATATATATATATATATATATATATATATATATATATATATATATATATATATATATATTGGCCCACTCGTATTCGAGGATACCCGTCTACGAGGGCGGCTAGCCAATCACTATTGTAGACTCTCGCTAAGGCACATTTGTGTTTGTTCAACACCCACAGAGGCAACCAGTGGTTTATACTGCAATTATGCTGAGTAGAACTTAGTCACAGATTCTGGGAAAGAGCGTGTTATCTAGAATGATCAACAACTTGAACAGCACCATCATATTCAGACCCCTATCGACTACCCCAAATATTCCGTCTACCCAATTTAACTGACACGGCTTGAATCAAACCAGGCACATTCCACTCCATCAGTAAGTCGCCTTTCTGACAAATCGACCATGGTGAGATTTGAACCCGGGCCTCATGGTCAAAAACCGAACTCATATATATATATATATATATATATATATATATAGAGAGAGAGAGAGAGAGAGAGTGATAGATAGATAGATAGATAGATAGATCAACAAAGAACATAAGTTGTTTTTAACCAAGATATTTTAACAGATATATATATATATATATATATATAATTATATATATATATATATATATATATATAATTTGATCACAATACAAATTAATAGCAAATAGCATAAAAAAATCTATATTATTTCTCTAAGTCTTCTTCTGTCTCACATTCTCTCTCTCTCCCTCTCTCTCTCTCTCTCTCTCTCTCTCTCTCTCTCTCTATATATATATATATATATATATATATATATATATATATATATATATATATTCGTATCTCTCTCTGTATCCATCAATATCTTGAGATAGATATTGTGCTCATCTGTATATGTGTGTTAATAAGATATCCTGTTTACCAGTGAATGTCTGGAAACTGGTGAAATAGCTTCCGGCTATTTCGAGCCATGACAGACTCCAACAGTCAGTATTGAAGTACATATCTAACTTTCGTCTGGAACTCGGCAGGAATCTAGAAAACTTTGGGAAATTTTCTTCGTGAAAAACAGTTATATATTTTTCACTGGTTTAGAACGACATATTGACAGCTTTAAAACAAAAGTGAAAATTTCAGAATGTCACCCTGTCAACAAAATTTCCACATTGAAAAATAACCTTTATCCTCATTTACACAAACACTCACACATACACGCACCCATATATATATATATATATATATATATATATATATATATATATATATATATATATATATATATATATATATATATTATAAGTCAAATTTCACCAGGCGAGTCGAAGATGGTAAAACAGCCAAAGCACTACACCAATTTTTTACTTGAAGTCGTAAGCTCTTCTACCGTTGTGCTATTGTTCACTATGCCACTGTAAAGTTTTTTTTTTTTGTTTTTTTTTTTTGTTTTTTTTTTAGGGGTGGGGACGGGGAAGCCTTTTCTGGTGGAATATTTTTTTAGTATGGTGGTTCGGCTATTTTAAATTTGGCCATATAGGTTACTCTCACCCTCACGAGTTGGGTAGGCTTACCATCTTGGACTCGTCTGATGGTATTAGGGTTCCTGTTTTACAAACAACAGCTCCCGATCACCTGATGATGGCTTGAAAGTACTTGAAACAGGTCAGAAATTTTACTTAAAATATATTAAAGCAAAGTCATTATTTATAGCATTGAGCTCTCTTTTTTTCCTGTGTGCAATATTAGCCAGGCTCTTTTGTCAGCTGCTTATTCTTATCTCTAATCATATATAGATAGATAGATAGATAGATATGTGTGTGTGTGTGTGTGTGCGTGTGTGTGTCTGTGTGAAGAAATATAATTTTAAGGTGTGTTATATTTGTGGGATAAAGTGCTCAATATCAGAGATAGATCGTATGCAAATATAAATATTTATTTATTGTTTATTTATTTATTTGGGTTAATTTATTTTTCTTACTTTATATTTTCATTTTTTTTTTTTACTAGGTTAAAAAACATCGAAAACCGAAAAGAAAAAGAAAAAGTTAAAATAAAAAGTAAAATAAATCAACCCAAATAGATAAACAAGACACTCCCGCCAAAATAAACGCCAGAATGGATTACCCACAATGCA
This sequence comes from Acanthosepion lycidas, assembly GCA_963932145.1. Lineage (NCBI taxonomy): Eukaryota > Metazoa > Mollusca > Cephalopoda > Sepiida > Sepiidae > Acanthosepion > Acanthosepion lycidas. Next base: position 43,952,422 of record OZ010596.1, on the reverse strand, counting down.
CCACTGACCCATATATATAAATAGCCGAGAACAATCCAACACTCGCAACCCGATGATTGCGTCTCGCATGAAACAGCCTGTCGCTTCTGAGTGTTGACTTCAATATTCACTTATATATATATATATATATATATATATATATATATATGTGTGTGTGTGTGTGTGTGTGTGTGTGTGTGTGTGTGTGAAAGTAAAAAGGTTAACACATCATCGAAGAATTCACTAATAAATGTATTTCGACAGATAAGATTTCAATATCTGCCTCATCACACCGAAATTACAAAATGGTTTAAATTTATCCAAACAATATATTACATGACAAGAGAACAGGAAGTAAATGTATAAATTACTTGGCCTAGAAAAATGAGCTCTCTTCATGGATCTCTCTTTTTATGTTTTATATTTTAAAAAATCTACTTGGATGATCCTTACTGCTTACGGATTTGATGTATATAATGCTGGGCGAAACTAGTCGAGGAACCTAATTGAAATAATAAAAAAAATATTAATATACAACCCAGTGTATCTGAAAATTTTAATTTTTAAAAGTTTTAATTGTTCAAAACAGACGCGCGCGCACTCACATACACACACATACATACATACATACATATATATATATATATATATATATATATATATATATATATATATATATATATTAGGTTGGTGCAAAACTAATGTCGTTTTCTCACATAGTAACATATGTGAGAAAATGACATTATTTTTGCACCAACCTAATATATATATATATATATATATATATATATATAACGCGATAATAATTTTCTTAGAAATTTCTTAAGAGTGCAGCTATAGTTTGTTTACGTAATCTTAACGTGATCTTTGGAATTTTCAAACATCTCCTTTATTAAAAGAAGTACGACTTTCCCCAAACCAATGGACATTACCATAAAAACTTTATAAGGACAAAAGAAAACGTTTAACCAAGGCCTATCATTTAAAATAAATACATACCTAAACACTTTATCAAATTAAAATAAAATACTAAATAATAACTACATTAAAAAAATAAAGAAATTAACAACATTTACTCAATTTCCTTTATTGATCATTAAAGTATTAGGTTGGTGCAAAAATAATGACGTAATAATATCGTTTTTTGACGTTAAAAAATACGTCAAAAAATGACATTATTATGTCATTATTTTTGCACCGACCTAATACATCATTTGGCGTCATCCATAGTTTCCCAGTTAGCTTTAAAATGTCGCTGTTTTCTATTTATCAAACGCAAGCATTAAAAATATATGCGATAATTTTTAGGAAATGTTTTATGTCCTTGTCAAAATCCCAAGTTGCTTATAAAATACGAAAAAAAAAAAACGAGTGGCGCATAAAAGGTGTGTGTTAACCTAGACTCCAGCAGGTCCACAGTCTGAAACACAGTGTGAAATGACAGTCATCAAGCTGTGTTAATTCTTATGTCCACAGTTTTTATCTCAGTCTATCGGGATCTCTCATCATATATATATATATATATATATATATATATATATACCGGATATAACTGCAAAACTGCCAAATCATGCAGCAGCAAAATTGTCTAATTGTTAGATTAAGTTTTGAAGCGTAGTATCTTAGAAATGATTAATGAGATCTTACTGGAATTCTCTGAAGTTTGTATTTGAGCAGTATGACTGTATTTAGTTGAAATGATGATCCCTCTTCTAGTTGCGACCTTGTGATCCAGTTTTCATCTCTACTGTTCCTTCTTTTTTAACCTTATTCACCGTTCACTTGAGGTTTCTTGATGACATACAGAGTATGAATGTTGGTATCATTACTGAAAATCTGAATGATTTTCCCTCCTACCATTGCTCTGTTGGGAAGACATAGTGGGACTGACACAAAACAAATTTAACCTGCTCTCTTTTTAGCTGAATAACTCAAAGGGCTTTTCAGTGGTTCTTACGACAAATGGTGTCAAGATGGCTAAACGTCTTATCTGAAAACCTGGAAAAAACTCAAATAGTTTAGTGGTTCTTTAGATATTAAACATTTTGCGGGATGGACAATTATCCCATGCTGTTCAACGATTTGGACAATTTTGCTGTTACACTCGGTACATCACTCTTGGAAGTATTGGATTTGGCTTACTTTAACTTTACCAAAGTTAAATTCTCCTGAATTCCTTTCTACATACACTCTCCCTTTACTGCCAAATCCTTCAAATTTGGATTTGGTTGGCCACAAAACATCTTTCAATGTTCTGTTCTTTTGCTTTTTGCACATAAAATTCTTCTGTTTTAAGCATTGGGTGGGTCTGTTATGATGTGGAGTGTTTTGAGGGTGAGTAGACTGAAGACTTGATTCAATTCAAGGAAATCATTAAAAAAGCACGACATCATTCAATTTTTCAAAGACATTCTATGCATCAGGTTTGGAGAAAAAATCGGCATTGAACAAGGCAACAATCCAAAATACTTTATAAATACATCGGAGTCCGTTCCAGAATGGACTACTGAAGGTATTACATGTCTCATACCAAAAACAGGTGAAACAGATGATCGAAAACATTATAGGTCTGTCCTGACGAATCGTACTTACTCTTTTCTCGATAAAAACAAAATAATTCTCTGGAACATAATGGATGTCGAAGAGGTTCCAAGGTTACAAAGACTGACTGCTAATAAATAAAACCATCCTAGAAATTTGCAGGAAAAAAGTTAAAAATCTTAGCGCAGCTTAGATAGATTACCTTAAACATTTTGATAGTTTGCAACACTCTTAGATTCGTAGGGATTTAGAAATACACACATTCTTCTCGGTGATAGTAAATTTCCTTAAATATAGCATGAAACTGTAGAACTCTTAGCGTAGCTTGAATAGATTACCGTAAACCTTTTGATAGTTTTCCACACTCTTGGATCCGTAGGGCTTTGGAAATGTACAAAGTCTCCTCGGTGATAGTAAATTTTCTTAAATATAGAATGAAACTATACAAAAAACCACATTATAAAATCAAAGGCATTGCCAGCTCCAATATCCGACGAGGAATCTTTCAAGGAGACTCCCTGTTGCTCCTTCTCTTTTGCCTACCCTTAATCCTCCTTCTGCATGAACTTAACGGTAATAACTATGTATACAAAGTAAGCAAGAAAGCATTTAATCACCTTCTCTACAAGAATGATATCAAACTTTTTGCCAAAGACGACAATGAGTTGAAGGACCTCCTCAATACTGTAAAATCTTTCAGTAACCATATAGGCATGGATTTCGGATTAGATAAATGTGCAAAAGTAACATTCAAGAAAGGGAGAATTACCGAAGTACCCTTAATTGATTTAAACTTTGTCATAAAGATTAGGGAACTGGAACAAGATGAAGCCTATAAGTACCTAGGGGGTGAAATACAGCAGCTCCAAATGAAGAAGAAATTAAGAAAAGGATACTACAGGCGTGTGTGTCTGCTTAAATACCAAGCTGAATTCATAAAATAGAATATCAGCCATAAGCACTGAGGTGGAATACAGTTGCAACATGCTTAACTGGACCATAACTGACATTAAATAAATGAATGTCAAAACGAGAAAGCTGCTCACTTTGCACCACATGCATCATCCTAAGTGTTATGGTCCAATTCCTTGTACCATCGTAATAGTCCAAGGTAGAACCAATAAAGAAGAACTCGAACACAGGTATGGAATAACACAGATATATTACAAACAGGAATATATACAGAGAAGTAGAAGTGTTCCTATGAACAATCAGGTTTAGTAGAGAGAACAATGTAGTCTCGACCAGTATCACTATTCCAATGTCTTGCAGTAATTGTCTGAACGCGACTCTGTTACGGACTGCCTCTGACTAGACACTTGACTCCACTTGAACTAGTGACTCCACTTGAACTACTGACTATATTTAGTCACCCCCCACGTGGGCATCATGTGGCACAAGGCCGGTTTAGCGTGGGATCTTCGAGCCCGTGGGATCTCCGAGCCCGTGGGATCTCCGAGTCCGGGGGATCTCAGAGCCCGTGCGCTCGGCCAAAAATATGCCGTTTTAAACCCCGTATAAACGGGTTCAGGATCGGTTTATCTTCCCGAAAGAGAGACCGCCCTTCAGCATTGCCTCCTTCGGGTTATCTTCCCGTTTTTAAGGCCGTTTTTAACGTGCTATTTCCGAGCCTGTGGGCTCGGGCCAAAAATATGTCCATTGAACACGTATAAACGGGTTCAGGGCCGGTTTACCACCGCGAAAGAGAATCCGCCCTTCAGCGTAACCTCCGTCGGCTTCCTCCCCGCCTGAAGGCAGAGAGTTCAACCGAACAGCCGGTCAAGAGTTGAACGACTGACGATATTCAGTCACGCCCCACGAGGGCGTCATGTGGCACAAGGCTTTTTAACATGGGATCTCCGAACCCATGGGCTCGGTCAAAAATATGCCCATTGAACCCGTATAAACGGGTTCATGGCCAGTTTACCTCCCCGAAAGAGAGACCGCCCTTCAGCATTGCCTCCTTCGGGTTCCTGCCGCCCGAAGGCAGAGAGTTCAACCGAACAGTCGGTCAAGACTTGCGCGATTGACGATATTCAGTCAATCCCCAGCCACGAGAGCGTCATGTGGCACAAGGCCTTTTTAACGTGGGATCTCCGAGCCCGTGGGATCTCCGAGCCCGTGGGATCTCCGAGCCCGTGGGCTTGGACAAAAATATGCCCATTGAACCCGTATAAACGGGTTCAGGGTCGGTTTACCTCCCCGAAAGAGAATCCGCCCTTCAGCGTAACCTCCTTCGGGTTCCTCCTGCCCGAAGGCTGAGAGTTCAACCGATCTGTCGTTAAAGAGTTGAGCGACTGACGATATTCAGTCACCCCCCCACTGGGGCGTCATGTCGCACAAGGCCGTTTTTAATGTGGGATCTCTGAGTCCATAGGCTCGACCAAAAATATGCCCATTGAACCCGTATAAACGGGTTCTGGTCCGGTCTACCTCCCCGAAGGAGACTACGCCCTTCGGCGTAGCCTCGTTCGGGTTCCTCCCGCCCGAAAGCAGAGAGTTGAACCGAACCGTCGGTCAAGAGTTGAGCGACAGACTCCCTGCCTACTCCTGAATCGCATTATTTATTAAGTATGGACTAGTCCATTATTATTATTATGGGTAAGATCCCATAACACTAAGGCTGATGTTGTATGTGTCCAGATCCGACGGAGTCAGAGGATTAGTTCAACTAGAACTGTCTTACTAACCTACCACAGTCGGTCGTCAAAGATAACTGGAAACTACAAAAGACCGGATGAACATGAAAGAAATAATGAACTTTGTTCGGTAATAAAAAAGCCAACAAATTCAAAAAGAAATTCCAAGTGGACGAAGAAGTGCAAATAAACCATAATAGACTGAATGCAGCGACAAAGAACATAGCAAAGAAAGCAAAAGCAAATGTGATATGCCAAATGCAGAACTGATGCCAAGATAAGCCTCTTCATGGTCAATACTCTGCCTGTACCAAGCAAGCTGATGTAGACGAACCACATACTTATCAGTGGTTAAGCAGTGCACGGTTAAAAGCTGAAACGAAGGTTATATTCTTGCTGCATAGGATCAATTCTTTCTAACTAGAAATAACCAAGCGCACAAACTGAAAAATTTTGTTAACCCGAAATGCATAATTGTGATAAATATTCAGAAACAACTGACCTTCTTACATCAGGTTGAACAGCAGTGGCACCCACTAAATATAAAAATTGTTAAAGAGATAGGACCTGTGACAATTTTATGGGAGTTTGCAATATATATATATATATATATATATATATATATATATATATATATATATATATTTAAATGACAAAAACTGAGAAAAGTGTCAAGAAAAAAAGAAAGAAAAAAGAAAGAAAAAAATCAATGGAAATATATATATATATATATATATATATATATATATATATATATATATATATATATATATATATCATGAAAAGAAAGCAACAGAAAAAAGAACGGATGTTAATTTGAATGAAACGAGCACGAAACAGAGATAAGCAAAGAAAGAAAGAAAGAAAGAAAGAAAGAAAGAAAGAAAGAAAATATTTTCTTTGATGTCAATCAAAGTTAATGGCTCCGCCTACTGTTCGACTATTTTGATTACCATTGGGTATTGTTGTATTTCGAAGCCAGCCAATGAATAGGCGATGACGCAATACGGGAAAAACACAACTTGTAATCGATGTCCAAAAGAATCAATGCGAATGTAGTATTAAAATGAAATAAATAAAATGAACTGATAAATGCAAATCCTGCAAGCAAGAATAATGACGACAATAACATGGAAATAATAAATAATACAAAACTATTAAGGAGTGTAAATAATAGAGAAGGAACAATGTCATAATCAAGTTATCTGTTGCCATTTACTCGACAGTACGACTCTCATTCAAGGACATGCAAGAATGTTTAATTTTGATGAAAATGGTAATAAAAGACATAGAAGCATAAAACGAAGAGAGAGAAAAAGGAGAGAGGGTAGAAGGTGATAAGAAGGAATGTAGGGAGAAAGAGGGGGAGGAGGAACCAGGGGCAAAGGAAGGAAGGAAGGAAGGAAGGAAGGAAGGAAGGAAAATTATGACAGATAGAAAGGAAGGAAGGAAGAAAGCAAGGAAGGAAGGAAGGAAGGAAAATTATGACAGATAGAGAGGAAGGAAGGAAGGAAGGAAGGAAGGAAGGAAGGATAGAAAAATGAGAGGAATCAATGAATGTGTTAAGAAATGGAGGAATGGACAAAGAGAAGGACGAGAGGTGAAAGAGAGAGGGCTAAAAAGAAAAGGAAAGAAGGAAGAGAGGGAAAATAATGAGAGAAAGGGATGGGGAAGGGAAGGGAAGGGAGAGAGAAAAAGGATGTGCTATTCAATAGAGAAAGAATGAACGGAGAGAAGGAAAAAAAGGAAAGGGAGAAGATTCAAAATGTAAGGAAGGAAGTGTGAATGTAAAAGGAAGGAAGGAAGGAATGAAGGAAGGAAGGAAGGAAGGAAGAGAGGGTAAAGGATGAAAGAAATGAACGAAAAAAGAGAAAAATGAGGGGAAGGAACGGAGAGAGGCCTAGTGGAAATCAGGAAGACAGAGGAAATGAATGAATAAGGTAAGCAATGGAGTGGGAAGGAAAAACGAAAAGAATGGAAGTAAAGTGGCCTAAAAAAAAGATGGAAGCGAGAAGGAAGGAATAACGGAAGGATATAATGAGAGAAAAAGACAAGAGAAGTAAGGAAGTGAGAGGAACGAATGAATGTGTTAATTAATGGAGGAATGACCAAAGAGAAGGCCGAGAGACGACCGGGAAAGGACTAGAAAAAAAGAAGAAAGCAAGGAAGGAAGGAAAAGACAAAATGATGAGAGAAAGGGTCGAGGGCGGGAAGAAAGAAAGAGAGAGGAAGGAAGGAATGTGGTAAGATGAAATGAAGGAATAAGGTAAGCAATATAGGGAGAAGGAACAAAGTAAATGACAAACGCTAAAGAGCGAGGGATAAAAGGAAGGAAGGAAGGAAGGAAGGAAGGAAGGAAGGAAGGAAGGAAATGAGAGGAAAGGATGGAAAATACTGAAAGAAACGTATGAGGGAGAGAAGGAATTAAGGAAGAGAGGGATCGAGGAAGAGAAAGGAAGGAAGGAATGTTTTACGCAATAGAGGAAGAAAGAAAGAGAAGTACGAGAGAAGAAGGAGAGCAGATTAAAAAAGAAAGGAAATGGGAGAGAGAATGAAGGAAGAGGGGAAAAATGATGAGAGAGATGAGAGAAGGAAACGAAGAAAGAGGGGAAGGAAAGGGGGAAGTTTTATGTTAAGAAATAGAAAGAGAAGGAATAAAGAAAAGGACGAAAGAGGAAAGAGAGGGCAAACAAGGGCGGAAAAAAGTGAAAATAAAGACAGAAAAGGAAGGAAGGAAAGAAGGAAGGAAGGAAGGAAGGAATATGGTAAGCAATAAAGAGAGAAGAAACAAAGAAAAGTGCGAAAGGGGGAAAGAGAGAGGACTAAAAAAGGAAGGAAGGGAGGAAGGAAGAAGGAAGGAAGGGAGAATAAAAAGAGAACGAAACCAGGGAAGGAAGGAAAGAAGGAAGAAAGAGGAAGGAAGGAATGTGTTGTGCAATGAAGGAATGAAAAAAATAGGAGAGAGAGAGAGAGGATTAAAAAAGAAAAAAGGAAAGTAAGAGAGAGGACGAAGGAAGATAGGGAAAATGATGAGAGTGAGATGAAGGAAGGAAGAAATGAAGGAAGGAAGAAATGAATGAAGGAAGGAAGGAAGGGAGAATAAAAAGGAAGGAATATGGTAAGCAATAGAAACAGAAGGAACGAAGAAAAGTACGAAAGGGGAAAGAGAGTGAGCTAAAAAAGAGAGGAAAGAAGGGAAAATAACGAGAGGAAGGAAGGAAGGAAACATAAAGAGCGAAAGTGACGAAAAGAGGAAGGAAGGAAGGAAAAGAGAGGAAGGAATGACTGTGTTATGCAATGAAGGAAAGAAAAAAGATAGGGAAAGAGAGAGGATTAAAAAGGAAAGAAGGAAGTGAGAGAGAAGACGAAGGAAGAAAGGGAAATGATGAGAGTGAGACAGATTAAAAATCGAAGTGAAGCATGAATAAAGGAAGGAAGGAAGGAATAAAGGAAGGAATAAAGGAATGAAGGAAGAAAAGAATATGGTAAATATAATAAAAATAATAATAAATAATAGAAAGAGAAAGAAAAAGAAAACTACGAAAGGGGGAAGAGAGAGGGCTAAAAAAGAAAGGTAGGAATAAATACGGTAAGGTAGAAGGGACAGAGAAAACGACGACGAGGGGAAGAGAAAGGACTAAAAATCGGTAGAAGGAAGACAAGAAGAAGATAAAGAATAATGAAAGAAGAAAATAGAGAAAAAATACGGAGGAAAAGAAGGAAGGGATAAAAAATTAGAAAAGAAAATTGGAAATTAAATGAACAAGAAATAAATGAATAAAAATGGGTAAAAGAAAGAAAGAAAGAAAGAAAATGACTGAAAGGAGAAATAATAATAAAGAAAATATAGAAACAATCGTAGAAAAATAAAAGAATGAAAAAAAGATAGAAAAAACTAAAAAACGCAACATCAAAATATTAAAAAGAAAGGCGTTAATTAACTGTAAAAAAAATGTACAGATTAATAAAAGACAGAAGGAAATTAGGCTAAAATGATGCGAAATTAAGATGAAAGGAAAGAGAAAAAGTAAGAAAATCTACAAGAAAAAGTAAGATGAAAAAGAGGAAAAATTAAGATGAAAAAGAAGAAAAATTAAAATTAAAAAGAAAAATTAAAATTAATAAGAAGAAAAATTAAAATGAAAAAGAAGAAATATTAAGATCAAAAAGAAGAAAAATTAAGATGAAAAAGAAGAAAAATTAAGATGAAAAAGAAGAAAAATTAAAATGAAAAAGAAGAAAAATTAAGAGGAAAAAGAAGAAATATTGAGATGAAAAAAAAGAAAAATTAAGATGAAAAAGAAGAAATATTGAGATGAAAAAGAAGAAAAATTAAAATGAAAAAGAAGAAAAATTAAGAGGAAAAAGAAGAAATATTGAGATGAAAAAAAAGAAAAATTAAGATGAAAAAGAAGAAAAATTAAGATGAAAAAGAAATATTAAGATGAAAAAGAAGAAATATTGAGATGAAAAAGATGAAAAATTAAGATGAAAAAGATGAAAAATTAAAATGAAAAAGAAGAAATATTGAGATGAAAAAGAAGAAAAATTAAAATGAAAAAGGAGAAAAATTAAGATGAAAAAGAAGAAAAATTAAAATGAAAAAGAAGAAAAATTAAGATGAAAAAGAAGAAAAATTAAGATGAATAAAAAGAAAAATTAAAATGAAAAAGAAGAAAAATTAAAATGAAAAAGAAGAAATATTGAGATGAAAAAGAAGAAAAATTGAGATGAAAAAGAAGAAAAATTAAGATGAAAAAGAAGAAAAATTAAGATGAAAAAGAAAAATTAAAATGAAAAAGAAGAAAAATTAAGATGAAAAAGAAGACAAATTAAAATGAAAAAGAAGAAAAATTAAGATGAAAAAGAAGAAAAATTAAGATGAATAAAAAGAAAAATTAAAATTAAAAAGAAGAAAAATTAAAATGAAAAAGAAGAAATATTGAGATGAAAAAGAAGAAAAATTAGGATGAAAAAGAAGAAATATTGAGATGAAAAAGAAGAAAAATTAAAATGAAAAAGTAGAAAAATTAAGATGAAAAAGAAAAATTAAAATGAAAAAGAAGAAATATTGAAATGAAAAAGATGAAAAATTAAGATGAAAAAGAAGAAATATTGAGATGAAAAAGAAGAAAAATTAAGATGAAAAAGAAGAAAAATTAAAATGAAAAAGAAGAAATATTGAGATGAAAAAGAAGAAAAATTAAGATGAAAAAGAAGAAATATTGAGATGAAAAAGAAGAAAAATTAAGATGAAAAAGAAGAAAAATGAAAATGAAAAAGAAGAATTATTGAGATGAAAAAGAAGAAAAATTAAGATGAAAAAGAAGAAAAATTATGATGAAAAAGAAGAAAAATTAAGATGAAAAAGAAGAAAAATTAAAATGAAAAAGAAGAATTATTGAGATGAAAAAGATGAAAAATTAAGATGAAAAAGAAGAAAAATTAAGATGAAAAAGTAGAAATATTGAGAGGAAAAAGAAGAAAAATTAAGATGAAAAGGAAGAAATATTGAGATGGAAAAGAAGAAACATTAAGATGAAAAATGAAAATGAAAAAGAAGAAAAATGAAAATGAAAAAGAAGAAGCATTAAAATGAAAAAGAAGAAAAATTAAAATGAAAAAGAAACACTAATAAGAATAAAGAAAAGACAACGCTAACCAATAAAACAAATGAAATGATGAACGACAAAAAAAAAGAAACAGAAAGAAAACAAAAGTAAACAAAGAATACTATTAGCAATTGAAGGCAAAAGGATTTTTAACAAATATAAAACGGGAGAATATTGCGGAGATAAATAGCTATGTGAATAAACAGTTGAATTAATATCGCTTAGATACTGATATGAATTACCTAAAGACGTGTAATAATATGGAGCCATTTTTTTTTAGGGAATCGCTGTTATTCACAGACACGCATGCGCACATGCATATATTTTCAGACACGAGTAAAAATCTAACAATACAAAATAGTTATATTATATTATATTATAATTAAGTATGTCCCAAAATAGGGCATATGTTTTCATACATCCTGCATGTAAAATTACAAAGATAAATATATGCTTGGATATAAATACATACACGTGAATACGCATATATATATATATATATATATATATATATATATATATATATATATATATTAGGTTGGTGCAAAAATAATGACGTAATAATGTCGTTTTTTGACGTTAAAAAATACGTCAAAACCGACATTATTACGTCATTATTTTTGCACCAACCTAATATATATATATATATATATATCATTCCTTCCTTCCTTCCTTCCTTCCTTCCTTCATCCATCACTCACTTCGTTTCTTCCTCTATCTCACTCTCATCATTTTCCCTTTCTTCCTTCGTCCTCTCTCTCACTTCCTTCTTATATATACACACATACACACACACACACATATATATACATATATATATATATATGTTTGAAAGTGAAAATTGAAGTCAACATTCAGAAGCGACACGCTGTTTCATGCTAGACGTCTAGCATGAAACAGTCTGTCGCCTGTCAATGTTCACTTTTATATTTATATTTATATCCGCTCTATCTCTGAAATTGAGCACTTTACCCCGTAAGTATCGCACACCTTAAAACCATATTTCTTCATATATATATATATATATATATATATATATATATATATATATATAAATTCGACGTAAAATTCCAGCATACCCACTTCTTTATGCGGCTCAAGTAAGCATGGACGTTCACCTAATTGACCTGAGTGATAGGGACGTGGATTTGTATGTTGAATCATTACACTATAATCTTAGCAATCTATCTAATTCAGTCTTTTATATGATTTAACCTCAGTACTGTTACAAGTATTTCCAAGAGTAGAAACCTTCCTGGAGCCGAGCCACAAGCTTAAACATGCTCTGTTTATTAGCAGCAGTGGGAGCCTTTCCGCTCTTGACTAGTATGTCATTGCTATACAAGCTAAATCGCAGGAGTGATTACTGTAAACAATACGTGGCATCAGTATGTGAAGGACGCATGGTGAATGTGTTGTATGAGAATGACATTTTTTCTTAGAATTTTCTTTCCAATATTAGGGTGCGTCTTCTGTAAGTCGGAAAATACGGTATATAAACGTTTCATTAAATATGACTGACAAGCTACTGCAATTAATCTTTTGATTCTATTTCTGCGTGCATTCGTACAAAAATTTTCATTTCTGAACATGAAGCGTGTAAAATCTGACCAAATAACGTCTAAAAATAATACAAGCATCAATAAGATTTTTTTTAAATTCAGCACTCAATCATATCAGCAATGAAGATGACAAAACGGTGTTGGAAGTGTTTGGGAAATAAAATAAAAAATTGCTTTCATTATATATATATATATATATATATATATATATATATATATATATATACTACGGGTCTTAAATGCCACTTAAGATTATCGTACAAACTGAATCAATATGTTGTCAGATACTCATACGTCGAAACCGACGGGAGAGTCCATTATTATATATATATATATATATATATATATATATATATATATATATATATATACGCCTAACCACACTGAAGAGCTGTGATACAGAGAAACAGTCTGTCTGTGGATGACAACATATCGGAAAATTCGATTGAGTTCTCTGGAGAAGAGGGTGATTTTAAAATCAGATGTTTTTAGCGCATTGATCTTCAACTATGAATTGAGCTCTCTTAGCCACTGGCGTATTTCGTATAGAAAACTCTACAATTTCCCTTTCTCGCTACGTTGAGCCGATAGCTTAGGAGTAGGATCTCTGACTGATGCCAAATCGGTCGAGTTTTGAACGTTTAGCCACATTGAAGAGCTGTGATACTGCGAAACAATCTGTCTGTGGATGACTATCTATATATACTAGCAGATGGCCGGGCGTTGCCCGTGCTTGATTAAAAAATCGTACGACTTATAGAGCAATCGCTATCACTTGACTTAAAATATTTTTGCCCTTCCTTGCATTTAAAGGAGTGCCCTTTGCCGTGCTGATGTTACTACAATTAAAGCAATAGTGTTGACAAAGTCGAATATGTCATTTGTGGCTCAAAGTCAGAACTGGTAGCGGGGATTTAAAAAAAAGCCGAATTTCAATGGCCCTGCACCCATTCCAGAATTTGAGGTCAAATGTTTTCTTCCACTCCACTGCACACACTGACCTGTTTCTTCCCGCGCATAGCGTCACCTTAAATTAATCTGCATTTAGGAAAAATACCCAACCGGAAAAAACATTTTTAAGGGTTGACCGATTGTCGATTTGCAGCTCCTAGAAGTGAATTAAAGTGAATTCTACAATGAATCTTCAACAGCAAGATAACTACCAACCACCCCACGCAGTCAGATGCGACACAAGTCTGAATTTAATGTGGGGTATCCGAGCCAGTAGGCTCGGCCAATATTCTCCGTAAGCCCCGTATAAAACGGAATCGGGTTGCTGTTTCCCGAGACAAGACTCTGTCCTTCGACATAGACACATCTGGTGTTATTCTCTGCCCGGAGGCAAATACTTTGACCAGCACAGCTAGAGACGAATCTTCAACTGCAGACAATCATACAGTATTTACTACTGTCTTTATGTGAATGGGGACATACTCATTATCGTCTGTAGGTATGCTACAACAATATGGTCCTTTTTTTTCCTGTACTCAAATTAAATACAAATTGTCCAAATGTTCTGTAAGTCCATGCGATTTCGGCTATACTTTTAACCATTATCAACGATGGATTTTATTTTACTTTTAACTGAATTTATGGATTGTCTTATGTATGTATCTAGAGTTATAGGAATGGTTTATTATCCGAAAACGTTGGAAAACAAACAAGCGCTCAGACATACAAAACATTGGTACAATTGCTTTTTAATGTACGACCAGAAAAGAAAACAAATTATGAGAAACACAAGAAAACTTAAATAGTTTAACCACAATACCTGACTTTATTTAATTAGAAAAGATCTCAATTGCTTTTATAAATAAGATTTTTTATTCTCTTAAAAATAATTTTCTTTTTAAAATGAATAATGAATTTTTACAAGAATTGTTTCATTCTTTATTAAATTTTGATTATAATAATTTATATCTAAATCGTTTAAAATTCTGCATTACTTCAATCCAGTTAGGTGATATTGTTATTAAGTGAAAACTATATTTACCAATGAAATTGAAAAGCTTAATACAAACTATTTTCCTGCGAGAATTTTTTAAATAAGTTTTAATACACGACATTATCAAAAAATAAGAGCGATTACTATAATATTATTAAAGTTAGCATTCTTTAAATTACGGGAAATATTTTTAAGATTACTGAGTACTTAAAAATGATATGGAAAAGGCGCTCATCCGTCATTTTCTTAAATTATATTTTAACAGATAAATTATCCGTAGAACAAGAAATAAAATCTAAAATCATTATTATTATTCTATAATTTTTTTAAAATTCATTTCTCTGTTATTTTAAGCTTAAAGTAATTTTTTTTTTTCAAATCAGAGTAATTATACTTTAAGTCAGCTAATATTCCTCATAAATTTTCAGAAATGTATATTTTATTTTTGGAAGATTTTTAAGACCGAGAATTAAATTTTCTTTATAAATGTCTCATATTTTATTAAAAAATGACCGATTTTCTGAAAGCGACCAAAAAGTTCAGGTTTCAATCAATATAATTTTTACTTGAAATACATCAGAGGATTTTGCTAACTGGAAATAGTAAATTTAATCACTTAGCTTTGAATTAAAGCTAAAAAGAAAGTTTCAAGAAACCTTTACATTTTTAAAATTCATTTTATATCAAAGAATCGAAACCGAGTGGAAGTACCTATATATATATATATATATATATATATATATATATATATATATATATATATATATATCCTGTATATATATATATATATATATATATAAGTATAAAAGTGGACATTGAAGTCAACACTCAGAGGCGACAGGCTGTTTCATGCTAGACGCAATCGTCAGGCCGCCTGATGAATACGTCTAGCATGAAACAGCCTGTCGCCTCTGAGTGTTGACTCCAATGTTCACTTTTATACTTACATGCGCTCTATCTCTGATATTGAGCACTTTATCAAATAAATATAGCACACCTTTAAACTATATTTCTCCCTATATATATATATATTTATATGTGTGCGTGTGTGTGGTGTCAATAAAGTCACTATACATTTATTTATAATAAAAAAAATCAAAGCATTGTAGCAGTTAGCTTGCAGTTCGAATAGTATCGGTAATTAATTTATTATTATTTACCATCTTACTTCATTATTATTAACCAGAATTAACCAGAAGTGTTTTAATAATAAATTTCTGGACTGTTGATTAATTGGTTTGTCTTAATTGTTATTGTAACTCTATAGTGACTTTATTGCCACCTTGTATATTGGGTGAGAAGTTGAGAACAAAGTTTAATTTGAGGTAATCAGATGCAAGGCGGACAAAAGTGAATTAAAGACTTTATCTTTGTTAAGCTTTAAAAGGTTTATGACAGGGAGGAATTTTCAAGAAACATAAAATGTTCGGTCCTAAATGGCGTGGCACAACATCGATAAATCGATTTTTTTTAAAAGGGCAATGTGTTGAATTGGCAATCAAATGAATGAAGGCCGAACATTGAATTGTTTTTTCATGAGTAATGCCGTGTGGTAAACCGAGCTCATCAGCCTTGATTGGCAGTCTTTCTGGGAGTCTTAGAGCAACTCCGATTTGAAAATAAGCAGAAACTGAATTCCTTAGTCACCATGATAAAACAAAAAACAAACTTCAACTGGCCAACGACTTCATTCTTGTGATGATGGCGTATGAGTTGCGTCAAGTAACGGCCGAAAGAGGATTTGATGTCACTTATTCATGGACAAAAGGGACGTGCGGTTGATGTGAAGGATAGAGGCTCTGAATAAGAAATTAGAGAGCTGAGTTGTGTCTTCTTGTATTCCGTTACTTTTTTTATCCTTTCCTCGATCTTCCCAATTCAAGTCTTCTCATTCTTTTTCAGTTTCACCATCTGTAAACCCTTGTATTCTAGTGGTATTATCGTCTTAGATAAATAATGAACAGGATAGATAGATAGATAGATAGATAGATAGATAGATAGATAGATAGATAGATAGATAGATAGAAAGAAAATAAACTGAAAGAAAGAAAGAAAGAAAGAAAGAAAGAAAGAAAATGAACAGATACATAGATAATTGGCAGAATGATAGCTAGATAATGAACTGAAAGATAGATAGATAGATAGATAGATAGATAGATAGATAGATAGATAGATAATGTTTAGAATGATAGATATTTAGATAGAAAATAAACTGAAAAAAGAAAGAAAATGAACAGATACATACATAATAAGCAGATAGATAGATAGATAGATAGATAGATAGATAGATAGATAGAAAGAAAATAAACTGAAAGAAAGAAAGAAAGAAAGAAAGAAAGAAAGAAAGAAAATGAACAGATACATAGATAATTGGCAGAATGATAGCTAGATAATGAACTGATAGATAGATAGATAGATAGATAGATAGATAGATAGATAGATAGATAATGTTTAGAATGATAGATATTTAGATAGAAAATAAACTGAAAAAAGAAAGAAAATGAACAGATACATACATAATAAGCAGATAGATAGATAGATAGATAGATAGATAGATAGATAGAAAGAAAATAAACTGAAAGAAAGAAAGAAAGAAAGAAAGAAAGAAAATGAACAGATACATAGATAATTGGCAGAATGATAGATAGATAATGAACTGATAGATAGATAGATAGATAGATAGATAGATAGATAGATAGATAGATAGATAGATAATGTTTAGAATGATAGATATTTAGATAGAAAATAAACTGAAAAAAGAAAGAAAATGAACAGATACATACATAATAAGCAGATAGATAGATAGATAGATAGATAGATAGATAGATAGATAGATAGATAGATAGATAGATAGAAAGAAAATAAACTGAAAGAAAGAAAGAAAGAAAGAAAGAAAGAAAGAAAGAAAATGAACAGATACATAGGTAATTGGCAGAATGATAGCTAGATAATGAACTGAAAGATAGATAGATAGATAGATAGATAGATAGATAGATAGATAGATAGATAGATAGATAGATAGATAGATAGATATGATCAGATTGGGATAGATAGATCTTGTGTATGACAGTGTTAAACTCTAATAAGCTAAACTCGTGCATCTGTGCTTACACACACTCCGTAGCTTATGCTTACTGAAAAATAGTCGCCTTGACATCGAACACACACTCGATGTTTGAACAAACGCGTGTTATGCGCGAAAGTTATCAATTAAGTAATGTACCAAATTAGTAAAAAAGCAAAGTTGTCAATATAAAGTCAAAACGAACAACGTAAATGAATACGAATGAAAAATGTAAATGCAAATATCTGAATCAATTGCATTACAATTATTCATTAGAATTTCTTTTGTCCGGTGACGCCAATTGCTTGCGTCGTTTGAGCTGGCGGGAAAAATTATCAAGGGAGGTAACTGAGAATTTGCTATAATGTTTTTATTTTTTTAGTTGTTATTTTTATTTGTTCTCTATAATTTCTGTTTGTTTTTTTTATTTATTTTTTTGCAAATTTTATTTTTTTTTTGACTCTTCTAAATATTTGTTTTTATTTTTATTATTTATTTATTTTTTTTTTAAATGTCCGATACAGAAAGTTGCATCCGGTTTATTTTATCTGCCCGCTTTATTTTTTATCGCGTTTGCTTTTATTTTTAATCTTCAGTATCAATTCATCTTTTTTCATTTTTGATTCTCTTTCTTTTTCATTTTTCTTCCTTGTCAATCTTTATCTGCCTTTTCATTCATTGCCACCATTTTTTTTTTTTCATTCTCTTTTCTTTCTTCCACTCTTTTTCTTACTGTTTGTTTTCCTTCATCTTTTTTCTCTCTCTGTTATCATCTTTCTACTCCTGTCTTTACTTTTTAATCATTCGGATTCTCCTCACTTTAATATCATTCTCTTCTTCTTTTTTACGCCTCATTATTTCCGATTTCTTTCTTCCCTGACAAACACAATCTTCAAATATTTAAATGCAACCTCAATCGCCATCTTGCGTCTTCTTGTACCGTGTTATTAGGTTGGTGCAAAAATAATGTCGTTTTCTCACATAGTAGCATATGTGAGAAAACGACATTATTTTTGCACCAACCTAATACTTTTTTTTGTCCTTTTCTCGATTCTCCCATTCACACTTCTCACCCCCTTTCATTTTCAGTCTCAGTAAACCCTTGGGTTCTAGTGGTATTATCGTCTTAGATAGATAGATAGATAGATAGATAGATAGATAGATAGATAGATAGATAGATAGATAGATAGATAATGAACAGAATTATAGATGGAGGTAACTGAGTATTTGTTATAATTTTTTATTTTATTAGTTCTTATTGTTATTTGTTCAGGATAATTTCTATTTGTTTTTCATTTATGGTTTTGCAAATTTTTTTTTTGTTCCTTTGGATATTTGCTTTTTTTTAATGTTTGGTTTGGTTTGGTTTGGTTTGGTTTGGTTTGGTTTGGGTCACGACATATCAACCACAATGAATCATTTAATGCCGACAATTTCTATTGTGGGTAATACTTTTGTTCATAAATGTATTGCTCGCATTTTTTTTCCCCTTCAAAAATCTATTTCTGGTATTATTTTTTATTCAAAAATTGTATTGCCGGTTATTACCATATGTGGTTATTACCATATATGGTTATTACCATATATGGATATTACCATATATGGTTCGTAATATTTTTTCTTCAAAATTGTGTTGCGGGCAATATTTCTTCCTTCAATTCAATAATGTACAGCTGGTAATATCTTTTTTTCCAATAATGTATTACTGGTAATGACTATTTTAACAAACTATTTCTGGTATTAAAACCTATTTTTACACTTTCATAGTGCTATGACCCCAGTTTGGGGGTTAACTATTTGCCCATAGCTGGGACCCTAACAGGTGATACCGCCCCGGATTAGGGTGGACTTGGGAACACCAGCAATTAAGAGGTGGTTTCATGCTCCTCAAAACCTCCTGATCAGAGGCCTTGCTACTGGATGTAGTTTATCGTCTAACCCAGGACGCGGATGTAGTTTATCGTCTAACCCAGGACGCGGATGTAGTTTATCGTCATACCAAAGACGGTTTTTGAATGTCCGATATAGAACATTGCCTCCGGTTTTATTTTATCTGCCCGTTTTTTTTTTGTTTGTTTTTTTTTATCTTGTTATGTTTTAATCTTAATTTTAATCTTCAGTATCAATTCGTTTTTTTTTTCATTCTCTTTCCTTTTCATTTTTCCTTTTCATTTTTCCTTTTCGATCTTTCCGCTCTTTTTTCATTTTCTTTTCTTCTATTTTTTTCACTCTTTTTTTATACTCTTTTTCCTTCATCTTTTTTCTCTCTCTTTCTCTAATTTTACAATCTTCAAGGTCTGAAGACACTACAGCTAAAAGTAAAAACAACCTTACTTTAAATGAATAAAGGTGTATATTTAAAAAAAAATGTGTAAGCAAGTGTATATATGATAGCTTAAAACATGTTACTATATATCTATATATATCATAAGCTTTTTTTATATATATACATCTAATATAATTAAAAAGCTCATCAGAACAATTAACATCAGAGAATCTACGCAAATGACTGAAGCTGAGATGACAGGTCAGCTCCAATAACATTGCAGATATTTCTTTGTATTTTATTAAGAATTTCTAAATATATATCAGAACAGTCAAATTGTAGAATTAAAACGTATTAGATATATTCGGTCGAGAAAATTTTTCACGCCAAACACAGTAAGCCAACTTTCCTAGAAGCGGACCTCACCAATTTGATTCAATAAAATCTTTCCACTTCATGTTAACAGAAGAAAGCGAAATAAGCAACTTTCCTGGTGGTTAGCATTAACCATGATGGTGAAAGGCATAAAATGACAAGACCATTAAAGGTTTTGCCGTTTAGGCGTTAAAATTAACAAGCATTTTCTACTCCTCTCCTTACTTATTAATCACTCGGATTCTCCTGTTCCCCTCTCTTTAATGTCTCATTCTATTCTTCTTCTTTTTTAACCCTCCTTATTTCTTTCTGTTTCTTTCTGTCTTTCTTCCCTTCTATTCTTAACTTTCCATTTCTTTCTCATCTCACATATTTCTTCTTCTATTCGTTTTCTACATAGCCTCTTCATGTATATTTTCACTATCTATCTACCTATCTATCTATCTATCTATCTATCTATATCTATCTATCTATCTATCTATATATATATATATATATATATATATATATATATATATATATATATATATATATATGTCTCTCTATTCTTTCTGTATACAGGGTGTAACGGCATAATTGTCCATCCCACAAAATGTTTAATATCTAAAAAAATACGAAACTAATTGATTTTCTTTTTTCCAGTTTTCCAGATGAAACGTCTAGCCATCTTGACACCATTTGTCGTAAGAATCACGGAAAAACCCTTTGAGTTATTCAGCTAGAACGAGAACAGCTTAAAATCGTTTTTTTGTCATTACCACTATGTCTTCCCAACTGAGCAATGGTGAGAGGAAAAATATCACCCAGGTCTTCAGTAATGGTACGAACATTCATAAACTGGCTTCTATCTTCAAAGTCCATTCAAGAACGATCAAGTGAACGGTGAATAAGTTTTTTTTTTAAATAGAGGGAACAGTAGAGAGGAAAACTCGACCAGGAAGTCACAACTTGAAAAGGGATCATCATTTCAAAGCTAAATAAATTCTTATTCTTCAAAGTAGAGTCCAATAGAGCTATAGAAACATCGGAGAATTCCAGGAAGATATCTTTAATCATTTCTGAGATACAACGGTACAAATCTTAATCTAACAATTAGACAACTTTGCTGTTACACAATTTGGAAATTTTGTTGTTACACCTTTTATATATATATATATATATATATATATATATATATATATATATATATATATATATTTCTCTCTATACCATTTCTCTATCACTCTCTTTATCTCTCTCCCCTCTCTCACCTTCCTCCCTCTCTCTCTCTATCTATTTCTTCCATATATTTCCTTGAACACTTCAATATATATATATATATCAGTTATATTAGTGTCGATAAATATTCTTCAGAATTACGAGGATAAGTCAAAAATTATCCGAACTTTCGCCATAACATATCTTTGCGTTTGTCACTTTTCCTTCTGCGCATGCGTGCTCCTAGTTGGTACTACTGTGGTCACGTCATCGAAGTTTGTGCTTGACTGCGTCAGCTATCTTGCCGCTGCTACAATGTAAACATGACCGCTCCGCTAGCAGTGTGCACCAAGAAGGATATATTTCCTGTCGCGGTGTCAGAATAGTCAATTTTTAACAACAAAAATAATAATAATAAATGCATGTCCTCGTGTATCTTATGAGAGTTTTATACTTTTATTCTCTTTTTAATTATTTATTGATTTCTATTATTATCATTTAAATCTGATATATTTGACAACTAACTGTCCACTCTGACAAACCTAAATTTATGTTATGACAAAACTGTGGATAATTTTGGACTCACCATTTTAAAAGTATGTTGGAAATAATCAACCAAGCCATCGTAGAAGATAAGAGGTAAGAAGTAAAGTAATGCTTTTGGCTATTATTGTAGTTAGGAAATTTATAAGTTTAAAATTACATTTAAAGTTAGCTAGATTTAGTCTTTTAACCGAGAAGTAAACCAGACGAAAGTCTTTCTTCATCTCTATCTCTTATAGCTCAAGAGATACGGGATCAACATGGCTGCCTCTGGCGAAACACTTTAATATACAAGGGGACACTCTGTTTATATGTAGGCTTACTTCGAGTGAAATATATATATATATATATATATATATATATATATATATATATATATATATATATATATATATAACGCCACATCTTATTTCTTGCATGATTACTTCTCTCTTTTTTCTCTCTATACTGTTTCCGGTGACATAAATAAGTCAATGTATGGTTTTTACCCGCTTCCTCACTATTAAGTATTGTAATAAAAATAAATTTAAAATCATTCTTATCTCTCCTTGCTCTCTCTAATTTCGACCATGTCTATCACACTCTCTTTCTCTCACTGCTCTCTATATCACCTGACATGAACTTAATACTACCCCTCAAATATGCTAAAAAATATATATGTAAATTTAAATTCATTTTTTCACCCTGGAAAGTGTGGTCTGATGATCCAGGGAAAAAGAAATTCCCTGGAGAAATAAATTATAACCAATGGACCCTTCAACTTGTCTGTTTTCATTAAATTAATCACGCTGATTTAACATTGAACTCTCCGGGTTTCATCCTCCTTGGAGTTATCCATACGGATTACCAAGATTTTCATTCCTTATACATATATATATATATATATATATATATATATATATATATATATATATATATATTGAGCACTATTTTGTAAAAATAAAAATATCTATAAGAACACCGGATTATATATCTTACTGTTCTTTCTTTTTATTAATATATATATATATATATATATATATATATATATATATATTCAGCCGAAGCAAAGCGACAACAATGCTACTAGATCGAAGGGGGTTACAGTAGGTGAAAGTGAAAGAGAACGAGAAGATTAAAAAAGGGAAAGATTGTGGAAAGGACAAAAAAAGAAAAGGAATTCAAGAAGACAGAGATGGCTATTAGCGTTGCATTTACATTTTTAAATATTGTAGTTATCAGGGAAGCAAGAAATCGGAATGGATTATTAAATAATTAAGAAAGAGACAACCTTAAAGTTCCATGACTATAATTTATTTCCCCAGAAATTATATTTTTCCTGGTTCATCAAGTCACATCTCTAATTACAAAAGAATTTGGTTTCTTTATCTTCAATATAATACTACTTCGCTTTCAAAAGTTTTACAATATCGCTTGAAAATGGAACAATAATTTTAGTTCCGAAACACTGAAATTTCTTTATCGCGATGAAAAAATTTTTCAATAATAGTATTATAATATATATATATATATATATATATATATATATATATATATATATATAACAACCAATCATTAGTTTCGGTGGACTGATATAAATCCAATCACACCAAACACTTCTGATGTTGATAAAACAAAGAAATCCTCTCGAGTCTGGACATTGGAGGTGATAAGATGTCTAATTTAATTTGATTTATGACTATTTATCTTCAGAGGTACCAAGGCATTTTTCCTCACATACATTTTTGTCTTCCTTTTATTCTAAACAGAATAAGTCAAAAAGAGCAGACGCTCTGGCGAAACGGGTCGTTAATAAATGTTCTAATTTCGTTCTTCATATTCACCTTTGTTTCAGATACTATGATACATGTACAAATATAGAGGGAATGATGGATAAATTGTCGTCTAAATACCGCAAAAATGAAAATAACACAGACATCACATTTTAACAGATATAAAGTTGTTTAAGTTGATAAATGATGCCATAATCCTTGCCTTCAGTTCATCTTTGGTGTTGCAAAGAGTTTTGTTGGTCTCTCGCTCAACTGAGTACCACACATAATAATCAAGGGGTTTGCAATCTGAGGAGTTAGGTTGCCAGGTATGATGTGGTCTCAGAAATTTTCTGACAGCCATGACTTGTTTCCCCTGCTTGTGTGACACAGTGCAGAGTCATGGTGACGGACATACGGTCTTCCAGTAGCCACTCTCTTGACCTAGGGTAGTAAGATCTCTTCAAGATGCATGATGTAGGTCTCCATGTTGAGTCAGAGGTCCTCACCAAGAATTTCGGGAGTTCTTTTCTTATCAAAACGACTAGTGCGATCAGTGAAAGTTTTTCAATTTGACTTACCTTCCTAATAACCATTACACTCAGGATGAGTCTAATGGTGATTAAATTCAGAATCTTATGCACTGTCCTCAGATTGACACCCCAAAACTCTGAAATATTCGTTTTTGAGTTTCCGGCGTGAATGCCAAGCAGTACAGCATGCCGTTTCGAAATTTCTGGTGGAATAAATTACATCATGGTGCTCTTTTTCTCACAGACGGTGCCCAACTGACCCTACTATACTGTGTATAAAAAATCAAAAAACAAAATAATCAAAAACAAATAATGCGCATTCTCGAAAAAAAAATATAATATCTTGATAATTTACCCATCGCACGTTATACATATATATATATATATATATATATATATATATATATATATATATTGACAATTTACCCATTACACGTTATATATATATATATATATATATATATATATATATATATTTATATCGCACGTTATATATATATATATATATTTATATCGCACGTTATATATATATATATATATATATATATATATAACGTGCGATGGGTAAATTATCAACATATTATATTATAGCTCGAACCTTCAGGAATTTCTCACGGTCCTGCATCAAGATCCAAAAGTCATTAGCTTGACATTCCGTCTCATAACATAGCTGGCCAATGTGCCTGGTTGCTGAGTGACCACAACCCGTCCTTATCTAGGTATCCATAGCGGTCGGTCACTCGCAAGCTCTACCTTGGTATCCATAGCGGAAGATCACTCGCAAGCTCTTGTTTTGCCGACCAGCATTGTCCTGAAAAGCACATTCTGTGTTCGCGTAAGATTGAAGATACGTCAGATGTGGGTCGACAGAACTGTGATTTAGTTGGATGTTGTTTCCACGTGATGTTAAGTATAGCTTTCAAAATCCGAGTTTAGGTTTCATGAATGTTAGACTCTAAGGTTTTAGTTAATGTCCAAGCAGTGGCACCATACATTACCATCGCCTCTACAATGGCTAAAATGTATCTCCTCTTGAGGTTGTCTCGTAGATCAGATTTCCAGATTACATCCATTTTATTCAATGCAGCCCAGTCTCTAGCTATGCGAATTTTCACATTATTTTCTATTACTATTTGTCCAGCTTTCTATATATATATAAAAGATTCGACAGATTTTATTGATCTGCCTGAGACAGTTTGTATTGAGTCTTGTGGGTTAAAGCCTACCAATTTAGTTTTAATATATATATATATATATATATATATATATATATATATATATATAAGGAGAGAAAGGAAGAGTTGTGGAAAGCATCTAAACAATATTATCCACTCGGAAAACTTACTGAGTCAATCGCATCTTCCAATTCGACGACTAATTCAGTATCGAAGTTGTTATCGTCTGATTGGTTCTTTACGCTGACCAAGCAATATTGAAAACAATCAACATCGCCAGCCCTTTTCTTCCCGTTCACGTGACATAATAACGTCTCAAATATCCGGCAAACCATATCGTTCCTGTCACTGTCGCCCTATTGTCTTCTTTTGTTCAACTTCAAGCCACCGGAAGGAGAAATGTCGAGAATGGCCGACATGCATGACGGGTTACAAATGTTACAAACTTCCCGGTCCAGTCGACCATCTCTTCTCCAAAGGTTATATCCCCAGTTTACATTTTGAAAAAAGAATATTCACTTAGTTCTTAAACCAAAAGGTCAGTTTATTACGCAGGTTAATAAACATGAAGGCTGCGCGAATGTCGTAATGGCCATCGACACGGAAAGGAAACTAGCTTCACGCTGCATTAATAATTTTCAGTGACAACATAAATGAACTTATTCCCAAACATCAAAATTCAGCTTTGCTTAAAATAATAGGGCAAACGAGGCTTTATAGCATTGATAGTGAAATCAGGCTAGGGGGAATGGTAAAGTCTGATTTCCGAAAAGTTTCGGGAATCGATTAATCTTCCCAGATAAGAGTTATGACATTTAAAAGATATTAATGAAAAGGATGCTGTAGAGAGCCACGATCGCCTAAGCTTGAAGTGAAATCACAAAAAAGAAAAATCATCATAATCCAACCATTTATGAACAATATTAGGAATATTTACGCAGATAAAGTGATAAATATTAGTTTTCTTTCCCGAGCGCTTATATCCCTTAAAACTTTTCCAAAATCGTCGTAATTCCGTGCAAATGTACATGCTGAACTCGAATCAACAATTAAATCATGAAGAAAGCTTACCGTTTTGGAATTATCGGCAAGAAAAAATCGGACTTCTTGTTGGTCATTCGTCCTGGATTACTCCCATCATGAATCTCGATTCATTGCGGGATACCTACGCCGGCGTAATAAGAAAATTTGGCCTATTTACTTCTTTTACTTACTTTCCTTGCAGAAAATCACTACATACAGGTAACAAAATAAATATTGACCTATAAAGTTTACATTTATAGTCACAAGAGATGACCTTACAAGAGAATGAAACCTATATGATTTAGTGATTTAGTGGCACCATACATTACCATCGCCTCTACAGTAACTCATAAGAATCTCCGCTTGAGGTTGTCTGGTAGATCAGATTTCTAGATTACATCCATTTTCTTCAAGGCAGCCCAGTCTCTAACTATGTGAATTTTCACATTATTTTCTATTACAATTTGTCCCACTCTATATAAAAGATTCGATAGATTTTATTGACTTGACTGAGACTGTTTGTATTGAAACTTGCGGGTTAAAGCCTTCTTCTAACCTTGTGGGTTGGCGCTACAAAATCACAAAAAAGAACTGTATCACTTCATTTAAGTACTTTTAACAACAACTACAACCAAAATGAATACCACATCTTTTTTCTTTTTTTTTTTTCTTTTTTTTTTTTTCTTTTTTTTTTTTTTTTGATATAACTCCACGCAAGACAGTAAATCCACTAAAAGACAAGGGGTTACAAATTGTGGAAGAAGAATTAGGAACAGAAACATTATTAAGGATCGGGAAGAGAAAAAAATAATCATGAGAACAGTAGGTAGCTACTGACGTTACATTTAAATTACATAAAATATTAAAAACAGAAACATTAATATTGAGCCAGAAGAGGAAAGAGTAATAAGGAGGACAGTAGCTAGGATTGACGTTGCATTTAAATTTTTGCAGATTAAAGTTAGTTGTGAAAACATGGAGCCAAAAGAGAGTTCAACAAGCGAGAAATGTGAGAAAATAAACTGTTAGAATTTACAGTTACATCTAGCCAGCTCAACAGTAAATTGATGACATCTCTCCACCAGTCTAATACTGCGCTTAAATTAAAAAACTTTAGGTGCCATAGTGAAGAGTTCATCTGAATTACTGTGAAAATATTTATAGAAAAGACATAGTGAGGCAACTTTACTCCAGTGGAAAAGTGACTGAAGCCGAGCCGCCAGATCAGGACCAATAATATTGCTGATTCTTCTTTGGATCTTATCAAGGAGCTCAAGGTAAGTAACAGGAGCTTCGGACCATATGTGGCAGCAATATTCTAGGCATGGACGAATGGTAGACTTATAGATATGTTAGATAGATTCTGTAGTGTTTATTTCATATTTCATCTGTATTTACATATTTAAAAAGTCTTTTTTTCTCACATTTTCTCAGTAGTAGCAACCCCACCCTGTTTGATTCTTAGGGGCAAACAATCAAGGAGTTAACCCCGGACATCACCAAACCTCTGTATGTCACTGATGCAATGTCAATTGTTATCTACTGTCTTCTGTTGTTCTTGTTCTTTAATGATGTTTCTGTTTACTAATTATTACACACCCAGTAACCCCTTGTGACTTTTCTTTCTTTTTTTTATCGGTATCACGCCATGCAAAGCAGTAATGCCACTAAGACACAAGGGGTTACTTGGTGTGGAAGAATTAGGAATAGAAGCGTTAATAATGAGCAGGAAGAGAAAAGAGTAAACAGGAAGACTGCGATTGACATAGCATTTACATTTTTGAAGATTAAAGTTGGTTAGGAAACATGGAGCCGGAAGTGAGTTCCGCAGGAAAGAAGTGAAAGAAAAGAAACTGTTAGCATAGAATCTACGTTTACATCTAGCCATCCAAACTGTAAATTATTGATGAGACCTCAACGCCAATCTAGTACTGCGCTTAAATTCATAAAGTCCAGGTTCCATACAGAAGAGCTAATCCGAACAATTACCCTGAAAGTATTTATAAAAAAGGCAAAGAGATGAATCAAATCTAACTAAAACATCTAAAAAAAGCATCTAATTCAAAAAGAGAATTATGACATAATCAAAATGTCGACATTCCACACTACTTCGAACAAAAGGCTAAGAAGGAAATATCGTCGATACAGAAAAGAGCGATAACATTTACTGGAGTTGTGAAACATTAATAGAAAGATTTTATAACTTTCGACCTACAGAAGCACTGGTCGCTATTCATTTAATGCCCATATTTCCTTAGAAGGAAACTCTCACAGATAATAAGTAGGAGTAGCAGTGGCCAGTTCGGCTCAGTGGCGTCTCGCGGTCTATGACTGCGGTCCCCTTCTGTCCAACTCTCTGCGTTAGCAGAGAGGAACCCGGACGATGCTTTGCCGAAGGGCAAGGTTTCGTCCGGGGAGGTAGACAGGGCCTGAACCCGTCTAGGCGGGTTCAAAGGCTATATTTTTGGTCGAGCCTACGGGCTCGGAGATACCCACATTAAACCCGGCCTTGTGCCACATTTAATCCTCGTGGCTGTATCAATAAATACCCAGTGGTGTTGAGCGAGTCAGACGACATCGGACATTGAAGTACCAACCATCACAACTAGATTGCTGCGTCATTAACTCTTATTTCCAAGTTCCTAACGTTTTGTACGTCGAACCTACTTTAGGACGACTTACTGAAATACAAGCCTCCACTGTGAAAACTACTCTACAACAGTTATTCAATAAAAATATGTTATATGTAGTAAACGAACATTTTAAATACGTAAGAGCCTCTCAGTGTTGGGTAATGTTTAATGAGCTGATCTGATTAACTTTAACGCGAAGCGACTATGAGAAAACTAGATGTTTCATCTGGAATTATTCTTATATGGCACAATCTTAACAACATCAGATACCTAGATGACATTGTGCTTATTGAAGATGCAGAAAGAAAACAGAAGCAATACCTGAACAAGATAGTACAGGAAAGCAGGAAGAAAGGACTAACGGACTAGCCAGAGAAGAAAAATATGTATAATTGGCAGCAAGAGGACCAACCGAACATGAATGTTACAAATTCTTCTTTTTCTATGTGCCGTGTTCCTTCAAGGCATTGATGATTATGGCTCTCCACAATTCCCTGTCATTTGAATTTCTTAATACATTTGTTTGTTTGTTTTTTTTTTGGGGGGGGGTGTTATCTCTCCTAAATCTTGTCCTGTCATCTATTTAGTTTGTTTTCCTCTGTCTCTCTTGCGACCATCAAATTTTCCAAGCCTTCTTTCTTCATTATGTGCCCTAGAAATTTCAACTAATTCTTCCTGATGTTAAGTGTAAGTATCCTATTTGTTTCTTCTTTCTCTAAAATTTCCTATCCGGTACATGGCATTTTCAGCATCTTTCTGTAGAATCACATTTCTGTTGCTTCAAGTCTTTTCTTCATCTTTGAGGAAATTGTCCAGCATTCGCTGCCATACAAAACGACTGATATTACTAACCACTGAGCATGGTGGATATAATCAACCCACTATCAGGGAATTTAGAAATTCAGAACACTTCGTGAAACAGATCCAAGGGGCTTTCATCCATAAGAATCAGATGGTAAGCTTGGATGTGGTAAATCTGTTCGCCAGAGATCCTACAGATGAGGCTCTGACGGTAGTTCGAAACAGATTGGAACCAGACCCCACTCTGGTAGAATGTACCTAACATTCCAATAGATAATGTAATGGGAATGTTGACTTTCTGTGTGCAGAAAACATTCTTTCATCTAGAGTCTGACATATACCAACAGCAGGAAGGCTTGGCTATGGGTTCTCCACTGTCTCCAATCGTAGCAAACATAAACAGAATATTTCAAGGAGATGTCTTTAGAAACAGCACTACAAAAGCCAACAGTATGACTGAGATATGTAGATGACACCTTCATACACTGGCTACTCCAGGAAGCTGTAAAAATTCTATTGGACCATGTGAACTCAATATGACCTTTGATCCAGTTCACAATGGAAAAAGAAAATAATAATGAGCTAGCCTTCCAGTATGTACTAATAACACACGGAGAATGGGTTCAAAAATCTGTATATCATAAGCTAACCTTTACCGAACAATAAAACAACTTCAATTTCCACCATCCATTCAGTGTGAAGAAAGAGATCATTCAATGCTATATTCAAAGCATGGACGAATGGTAGGCTTATAAATGTGTCAGATAGATTCGTGGGAGAAAAATTGTCAAGCACGTCAGAGTGAACCAACTTTCTTAGAAGACCTATACAATGGATTCAATACAATCGTTCTTCTTCCCGCCAGCTGAGAATAATGGCCCCAAAAAGGTCACTTTCACGGAGGTTAGCATCAGCCATACTGATGAAAGGCAGGAAGATGTCTTTCAGGGGGTTGATAGATAGATTGATATACCTTACGCACATCGGTGCCCGTGAACTCATATATTCTGAAAGGACTTTGTGCATAAAAGTGTTTATCTTTCGACTAGGAATGTAAAATCTAGGCTTCCCCAGGTTGAAGTCCACACCGGATTTACTCTTGAGCGTCCGAAAATAAACTGTTAAGAAAATGGTAAAGAGGACACAGAGTAGAAGAATACATCGAAAATTTGTTGGTAATTTATTTAACTTGGTGCCAGGTAAAAAAAAAAAAAAGAAAGAAATATTTCATTTAGATTAAATAAGCTTTTTCCTTTTTTAGCCGTTTCTTTTTAGCATCCATCTTTTTCTGATTTCTGATATTTGCACCTATTCAGCAGAAATTTGTCCCTTGCAATGTTTCCCGTTTTGATTTTCAGGATCGATATGCACCTTCACGCTTCCATTCCTAGCATCAAACCTCTTCACGCCGAACGGAGGCCAGGTGTTTGCAAAGATCCGCCTCTATTGTTCAATCACGCAGTTACGCACATGCGCCAAGGTAACGCATGCGTGTTAGCGAGCGTGAGAAAACAATTTTACCGCGCATTTTCCCCACTCTTTATCAATCCCCGTCTCCACGTTTTGACGCTTGCGTCAGCGTGTAATTTTCTCTTCAGTTCGTTTCCATCGGAAGGAAGGTTTCAATTTGATTGTTTCCAACGTTTCGATTTATCTCTCTCTCACTTTCCTTTCTGCCTCCATAGCAAGAATGACATACTTCAGGAAAAAAAAAAACTATGTTTGAAATGATAAAGTGTTTCACACTTCAAACCAACTTGGGATTCGGTGGCAAATAGCGGATGAGGGTATGTAACAGTGTCAAGATATTTGTATATATTCACATTCTTGGCAGTGTTTCCTCATTTCCCCATTAGAGCAAGTGATAAGATTTCAAGATCAGACAAAAGCCACGACTTCGAAATCAGATTTTCATGACATGCAAATTCTATTGACTGACTGTATTGGCTGAAACTTTATGACGGCAGCACCAATAACTACACTTATTAGTTAAAACCATTGACTGGTTCGTTCCAAAAAATTAAGGAAGAATTTTGTGTGTGGCGGCGAAGGGGGATACATTTTATCTCTATCTATAAAACGCAGGATGTGTGTGTGTGTGTGTGTGTGTGTGTGTGTGTGTGTGTGTAACAAATGCACCGCCGCAATTTTCGACGGATTTGCACCAAAATTTACATGCACATGCCCCAAGTTAGCCGAACGGCCAAGACCGACTTTGCATTTCCCAACTCCCATCGATAGTGGAAATAATCGATTTTTTCATGCTTCTGCGGCAGTTTTCATATAGTTTGCAGCCATTTTCTACTAACCAGAGTGAGAGCCTATAGCTGGCTGCCATGAATAGGCAGGAAATTCTATTGGCCGGCGTGAGAACCAACAGCTGACTGACACGAATGTTAACTAGCAAGCTAGCATGCAAAAAAAAAATCGATAGCTGCATTTGCCACAAGTGGGAAAAATTTAAATCTGCATGGCACTTTAGTCCAATTGGCTCATTTGCTTGCTTAAACTCAACGTTGATTCTGATTCCGCAGAACTGGGTTTGAGTGTGAAAAAGTATTTGTTGTTAACATTCTTTTTTCATTCGGTTTTTCCAGTTACGAGTCCTTTTTTAAAGCTCATCGTTTTGTGTTCATTTTGTTTAGTTCTTTTTTCGTAAGAGATTTAATGTTTAGTATAGAGCTTAGAAAAAAAATGCAGTGTGAGATTGGCAAGAAATAAGGTATGTAGCAACATCAGCACGGCAAAGGGCACTCCTTTAAAGGCAAGGAAGGGCAAAAATATTTTAAGTCAAGTGATAGCGATTGCTGTATGAGTCGTACGATTTTTTAATCAAGCACGGGTAACGCCGGGCCATGCTGCTAGTACATTACTATTAATTAGAACTTTCTCTGTCTACGAAATTACTCATAATCGAGAAATACTGATTTGTGTTCAATTTTAGAAGGTGAACCCTGTTCCTAACATAAATTAATTGCCAAATCGATCCATAACTTCTTAAAGAATTATCTTTACTTTATTTTTAACGACAATTATCAAGTTTGAGACTGTGCTTACGTCATTATGCACAGGATTGATTGACTGATTTTGTTTAGCAGCATATAAAAATATATCGATTATTCAATGGCGAAATCTAAATATCCCATAAGCAATTTTATGCATCCAACTACAGACACCTTGTATATAATTCATATTCTCAGTGTAAAGATATGTTGTTTTTTTTAGACATACAGGGTGTCCCAAAAAGTTGACATCATTTTAAAAGCAATTATCTTGAAAATTACTATGTCTAGCTCAAGGATATTGAACATTTTAGATGTTGAACATCATAAGTTTATTATGGGACAGATTGCATAAGTGTTCAATATGTGCACCGCCTGTGATACGGCAAACGTTAAGTCGGTTGTTAAGCTCTTGCCAAACACGTTGTAGCATGTCACAGGTAACATTATCCAGTGCAGAAGTGATTCTCTGCTTCAGTTCATCAATGCTAGAAGGAAGAGGTGGCGGGGCATTGACCGTACCTTCACATATCCCCATCAAAAGAAATCACACGGGGACATGTTTGGTGACCGCAGCGGCCATTTCATCAGAAAACTGTCTTCATTTCCACCATGCCCGATCCATTCTCATTCAGATAACAAAGATAAAACATTAAATATAACATCTTGATTTGTTTCTATAAATTCTGTGAAAATTTGAGGTTATTTCAACAAGAATTGCCAAAATTATTAGCCTGCGAAATAATGTCATTTTTTTGTGACACCGTGTATATTTTGTTGACTATAAAATATACTGTAGCAGTGATTGTCAGTTTGCTATAAAAATAGATTTTTTTGGTGAAGGTGAATATTTTGCCATAGCTGGGACACTAACAGGCGCTACCACCCCAGTTTAGGGTGGAACTGGGAACAAAAGAAGTTAAAAGATGGTTCCACGCTCCTCAAAAGCTTCATAGGCCTTGCTGCCAGATGTAGTTCATCGTCATACCCAGGACGTATAGACAGCGTAGATAGCGCTCTTTTCAGTTCGTAATAGTTCGCATTTATCAACGGCGTAATCACATTTTCAAACTCAACATTTGAAAATAAAAAAAAAATTCGCAAATGAAAACACTTTATGAAGTCAGGGGAGCGATTTGGCACCGTATTTATATTACGAACAAGACCCCTACTTCTAAAATTGTAAAAGTAAAAATCTTTCCATTCTAATGGTCTTACAGCCACATCACGCCCAAACATTGATTCTTGTACGATCGCCGAAGTTAAGCAACGTCAAGTCTGTTCAGTACCTAGAACGATGACTGCCTTTGAAAACCAGGTCCTGTCATGTTTTTTACATTTACTTACGCGCGAATACCATTGGAAAAGGTATAAATCCAGCTCTTCTCCCCAACTATGGGTTAATTAGTAGGACTTGTATCAGTAAATCATTATTATCTCCAAAAAAAATTGTTACAATCTAAAAAATATTTTCTGGCTTTAAATCACCTGCAAAAGGGTTGATAAGCCTTAAAAAAAAATCTATCAGCAAATTTCAAATTATGATCCATGAAATCACTGAGGCATCCACATTTGTTTACTAATTGTTCACCAAATACAAGTCTCAAGAGCCACTCAA
Organism: Acanthosepion lycidas; assembly: GCA_963932145.1. Lineage (NCBI taxonomy): Eukaryota > Metazoa > Mollusca > Cephalopoda > Sepiida > Sepiidae > Acanthosepion > Acanthosepion lycidas. Next base: position 43,918,163 of record OZ010596.1, on the reverse strand, counting down.
TGTAGAAAGTTACTGAATTTTTGTATGAATGTAAGATGTGAACGTAAGAAGAATATGTTATGAGGCTATTTAAAATGATGACAGCTGACACTAGGTTTAAAAAGCTTTAAGATTGTAGTGATTAAGGAAGCATTTTCTCAGGAGTCGTTTCTACAAAACAACAGCTCTCAAAGAAAAGCAGTCCAAATAGAACTTCGATTTTATTAAAGGCATACGGTGAAAATGAGGATGATTTGACCAAGGGTACATGACCACGCAGTTCTGAAGGGCCGAACTGATGGAATTAATCTATTTTCCATTCTAACAAATGCTGTAACTCGAGAAGATCTGATTAATTATAATCTATAAGAACTGGTTCAAATTTATTCCCTATTTTGTTTTCAAGCAAACCATACAGTTTACCGTATTTTCCGGCTGACAAGACGCTTTTTTTCCCTAAAAATACCCTGAGAAATACGTGTGCGTCTTCCAAGACAAATGTAAGACAACGTCCAAGCTCAGGTAATTGACTTAAGTGATAGAGACGTGGATTTTTATATTGAGTCATTACAGTATAATGTTAGCTATCTAATTCGGCCTTTTATATGATGTCACCTTAGCTATTACAAGTATTTCCAAGACTATAAACCTTCCTGAAGCCAAGCCACAAACCTAAACATGCTCCGTTTACTGGCATTGATAGCAGCCTTTCTGCTCTTGGTCTTGGTGGTGTAGTTTGCTCAGGCTCTTATGTCGTGAAAATATCAGTTACCACCAGGCTGTTAGACGTATCACAAGATTTTTGTCCTGGAAATTAACACCAATGGCGATTTAAAACCACCTTTGGACAATTAAAGATTTACTAAAACACACTATATTTACTAAACACCAAATAGTATGACATACCATAGAAGCAAAATCGAACGAGTGATTAATGTAAACAATACGTGGCGACAGTATGTGAGGGACACATGGTGAATGTGTTGTCGTATGAGAATGACATTTTTCCTAAGAAATTTCTTTTCAATATTAGGATGCGTCTTCCAAGCCGCAGAATCTTGTAACCTGGAAAATACGGTAATTACTGTTGAGTTTAATATCCCGAAAAGGTTTTGGAACTTTCACCAAAAAATCAGCATGTTCAAGTGGCATTCATCGTGAGTAAATCTTTCTTTTTTTTTTTAATTTAATTCGACTGTGACGAAAATAACTATACAAGTTGAATTAGATAAAAATAATTTACGATAGCAAAGGCTTAACTTTAGACATTACTAGAATGACATTGCCACATTATTAAGCAATCAAAACTTTCAGTCAACTTTTCAACAGCGCGTGCATTTGTTTACATGGATTTCTTTAAAAGTAATAATTTATAAGTAACCATAGAGATGTGCAAAATGCATATATTTTATATATAGGGCTCAGCTGGATGATTTAACGACATATAAACCCTTGTTGTGTTATTTAATGAGGAAATCAGTTTTGTAAATATATTCCGACAGTCTATAAGTGAATATGCTCTAATTTCTTGGAATCCGACTACCGAGGGTTTTGGTGTTATCCGAGTGTTGAGATTCCAAACATTCAGAAACAGCAATAAAAACAGATATTTTAAACGAAACACAAAAAAAGGAAAATTAAAAGCAAAACGTCAGATGAAATGGCATTTATATATTCTTATTCAGAAATATACAACAAAAATATAGATTGATAAAGAAAAATGCTCAGTTTTCCTTGCAGTGAAGAAAATAAGTTTGTTTTATACAGCAATTAATAACTGGTCTCAGGCCGTTGTGAGATGCGCGGACAGACTTACTTTATGATAGTGGGCCTACTGTATCTGCGTGTACCTAGACAAGAACATGGTTGGCGTACGTCAACTTCCGGAAGTAACAATATTTGACGCTATATTAGCTGTGTCTTCTACCGTCACTTCTTTTCGGTTGTGTGTGCATGTGTGGGTGTGACTGCAGACGTCTGGATCAGGCTGGCCTGAGAAATCTTTTTTTTATTTTTTTAATCATTTCGTTACAAGTAAGACCAGAATACCACTAGTACGCAGGTGGGCTGTAGGGAGCGAATGTAAGAGAAAAGATTGGAGGATTGAGCAAAAGATAAAAGATGAACGGAATTCAAGAAGATAGAAGATGGCGATTGGTGTTGCATTTAAATTTTTGAAGATTGTAGTTATCAAGTAAACGGAAAATAGTTCCACGGGTGGGAAGTGCGAGTAAAGAAACTGCTGGAGTAGAAGTGGTGGTTGCATTTAGCTATTTCAACAATAATCGGGTCGGACCAAGATACCAATCTAGTAGCAGGCTTGAATTCATGTAGATTCGCCAGGAAAAAAAAGCTCGCCAGATATGAACATATTGTTTTGAAACCTGAGAAGCCGTATAATATATATATATATATGAGACGACCTTTAAATCTCCAAAATCACCCTTAAAAATTGGAGGACATCTTATACCACAGTTCTAAAAGAAAAACCTTAAATTCTGAGTCATGTTTGTTGGTTGGCTAACATCGGCCTCAGTGCGATAACCAATAACGTACATGAACAGATTCACGTTATCAAATTAACTTTTAATAAAAGTAATCAAACCATTTCTACCTTGTATATTACTGACAACTTCATAATAAATTGCCAATTCGATGTATAGTTACATATAAATGCAATCAACTTGTATCCATGCAAGCTCAGTTGAGAAAAGGTTCACAGTAACTTTTATCTTTCGCTAAACATTCAATAAACATCTTGGTAGTGTTGATCATGGCCGTAATAATATTTAGAATTACATAATATTCATTTCTCATTAAGAATTTATTATCATTTTGGTGTTAAATAATAACACAATTTAGAATTATTTTGCAATTGTCAATATAGTATAAGCCAATGGCCATTAGTACACCAGGCTGTTTGTAACTGTTTAGATATAGGAAACGAAGAAGTAGAAGAATCAGTATTCACAAGTGATCACGTGATTAAACGGAAAAAACTTTTTTTTTTCTTTTAGGGTGCGTGTGGAGGAAAAATATGATATAGAATTAGTTTTGTTATTTTGTTTATTTTGAATTTCTAAGGATACAGTAAATAACAACATTTCTAATATCAACTTTATGACCACGTGACAAAAAAACACACAAGTAAAACCATTAAATACTCAACAACGTGGGGTTAGGGGTTGCATTTTTTATTCAACAACGAAAAAAAAATCTGTTCTAATAACCAGCGTTTCCTATGTCTACATCTACTAAGAATTTCACGTGATCATGGCTTTTTTTTTTTTTTGGTTTAAGCTATATATTCTGTTCTATTTTTACCTCTGGCCTGTTTGACCCTGACGATCTGTTCAGGTGAAATCTAGGTACGTTTACCTGACTCTTTAGGTAGATATAAGGTTTGTTCTACTTCGTGTATTGAGCACTTTACGTAGTTACTTTTACTCGTTTTGGAGTTAATTAAAAAAAACAGACACCATTAAGAGTCCATAGATTATATTTTCTTTTATGCTTGGAAATGTGATCTGAGGAATCAAGAAAAAAAATCCTATTCCTGTGAAAATAAAATATAATCTATTGACCTTTAAGGTTGTCTTTTTTTAACTTAGCTAATATTCGCTCTGTTTTTACATTGAGCTCTCTGGATTACACCCTCCTTGGGATTATCCATACGGATTAACAAACATTTCATTACCTAACTATATATATTTAACTATTTATTTTTTTCTCCACGATAGGAGTAGATAGTCTGTCCACTGCAATTCCAAATCTGAACTGGAGCTGCAGTCTTCACTGTCCAGTTTTGATAAGCGTCCAATAGCGTCTAAGTAGCCTTGTGGATGATTTTTTATTACTGACACACAATACCTTTCTCCTACATAATTTAGTTCCACCCATTATTCCATTAGTGAGGAGCAATCCCACTCGAATAGCTTCTTCCACCGAACTGCTACTTTCTGAGAAGCAACTTCTTGAAGAGGCTTTCCCGACTTCTACTACTTCGGGCAGCAAAGAACGAAATTTGGTTTTGGTGGCATCTACTTCTTTAGGCAGCAAACAGCGAAATTTGGTTTCGGTGACATCTACTTCTTCAGGCAGCAAATAACGAAATTTGGTTTCTGTGACATCTACTTCTTCGGGCAGCAAACAACGAAATTTGGTTTTGGTGATGTCTACTTCTTCGGGGAGCAAACAACGAAATTGTGTTTAGGAGACATCTACTACTTTGTACAGCAAAAAGATAAATTTGGTTTAGGTGAATTGGGTGATAATGTTCTTCATTCTTCAGGCAGCAATCAGCGAAATTTGGTTTCGGTGACATCTACTTCTTCGGCCAGAAAACAGCAAAATTTGGTTTCAGTGACATCTACGTCTTCGGGCAGCAAACAGCAACATTTGGTTTCGGTGATATCTACTTCTTCGGGCAACAAACAGCGAAATTTAGTTGTGGTGACATCTACATCTTCGGGCAGCAAATAACGAAATTTGGTTTCGGTGACATTTACTACTTCGGTCAGCAAACAGGGTAATTTGGTTTTGGTGACATCTACTTCTTCAGACAGCAAATAACGAAATTTGTATTCGGTGACATCTACTTCTTCAGGCAGCAAAGAACGAAATTTTGTTTTGGTGATGTCTAATTCTTCGGGGAGCAAACAACGAAATTGTGTTTAGGTGACATCTACTACTTTGTACAGCAAAAAGAAAAATTTGGTTTCGGTGACATCTACTTCTTCAGGCAGCAAACAGCGAAATTTAGTTTCAGTGACATCTACTTCTTCGGGAAGCAAACTACGTAATTTGGTTTCAGTGACATCTACTTCTTCGGGCCATAAACATCAAAATTTGGTTTCGGTGGCATCTACTTCTTCGGGCAGCAAATAACGTAATTTGGTTTAGGTGACATGTACTTCTTCGGGCAGCAAACAACGAAAGTTCTTTTCGGTGACATCTGTTTCTTCGGGCAGCAAATAACGAAATTTGGTTTCAGTGACATCTACTTCTTCGGGCAGTAAAATTTGGTTTCAGTGATATCTACTTCTTCAGGCAGCAAATAACGTAATTTGGTTTCAGTGACATCTACTTATTCGGGCAGCAAACAGTGAAATTTCGTTTTGATGACATCTATTTCTTCGGGCAGCAAATAGCAAAATTTGGTTTCGGTGACATTCACTTCTTTGGGCAGCAAACAGCGAAATTTGGTTTCGGTGACATCTACTTCTTCAGGCAGCAAATAACGAAATTTGGTTTCGGTGACATCTACTTCTTCGGGTAGCAACAAACGAAATTTGGTTTTGGTGATGTCTACTTCTTCTGGGAGCAAACAACGAAATTGTGTTTAGGTGACAGCTACTACTTTGTACAGCAAAAAGAGAAATTTGGTTTGGGTGAATTGGGTGATAATGTTCTTCATTCTACGGGCAACAAACAGCGAAATTTGGTTTCAGTGACATCTACTTCTTCGGGCAGCAAACAGCGAAATTTGGTTTCGGTGAAATCTACTTCTTCGGCCAGCAAATAACGTATTTTGGTTTTGGCGACATCTACTACTTCGGGCAGCAAACTACGAAATTTGGTTTCGGTGACATCTACTTTTTCGGGCAGCAAACAGCAAAATTTGGTTTCGGTAACATTCACTTCTTTCGGCAGCAAACAGCGAAATTTGGTTTCGGTGACATCTACTTTTTCGGGCAACAAACAGCGAAATTTGCTTTCGGTGTCATCTACTTCTTCGGGCAGCAAATAACGTAATTTGGTTTCGGTGACATCTACTTCTTCGGGCAGCAAATAACGTAATTTGGTTTCGGTGACATCTACTTCTTCGGGCAGCAAACAACGAATTTTGGTTTCGGTCACATCTACTTCTTTGGGCGGCCCATAACGAACTTTGCTTTCGGTGGCATCTACTTCTTCGGGCAACAAGCAATGAAATTTTGTTTCAGTGACATCTACTACTTAGGGCAGCAAATAACGTAATTTGGTTTCAGTGACATCTACTTCTTCGGGCAGCAAACAACGAAATTTCTTTCGGTGACATCTATTTCTTCGGGCAGCAAATAACGAAATTTGGTATCGGTGACATCTACTTCTCCGGGCAGCAAACAACGAAATTTGGTTTTGGTGACATCTACTTCTTCGGCCTGAAAACAACGAAATTTGGTTTCGGTGACATCTACTTCTTTGGGCAGCAAACAGCGACACTTGGTTTCGGTGACATCTACTTCTTCGGCTAGCAAACAATGAAATTTGTTTTCAGTGACATCTACTTCTTCGGGCAGCAAACAACAAAATTTAGTTTCGGTTACATCTACTTCTTCGGGCAGCCAACAATTAAGACAGATTCTGGTGATGTCCATCTGGTCCGGAAGCAAGGGAGTAAGTGAAGAATTGTTACCCTGATACGCGCGAAACAAAACCGTCACTTGCCAGCCTACGAAAAATGCGTTGGGGTCACTTGTACTTTTTGTCATCAGCGTTCGTCTGGCTTACGATCAAGGACCAGACAGGAAATGAGAGGCTCTTTTCCAAGAACTGACCCTGATTCAACTGGGGATGGAAAAAAAAATATATCCCACAATCTGCTTTTTCAAGACATAAAGAAGTTATTAATCTTCTCATATCTCGCAGCACATACCCAATATACTTAAGATATACTTAGAAAATTTGAGGTGGGGGTTCAAATATCGGGTTACCGTAACAAAATATATATATATATGTGTGTGTGTGCTTGTGTGTGTGCGTGTGTGTAATCCTCATGTATAGCCAATTTTTCATCGTAAGCGCAACTTAGGCCGTCCTTGGTGAATAAACATAGATAAAATTTAATTGTTGCAAACATCCCTATAGAGGAGTTTGAACTGGCTGTTGAAAATCGAGCAAACTGGAAACACCTGCTACCGAGGTATGACTAACTTTGAAAAGAATCGTCTCAACCATCTGAATTGATTAAGGATTAACACTAAATCCCGAGCTAATACATCAGCCCATATGACGGTCAACCCTTTCACTATGCCCTTCGTGTGGATTTGTTTGCAAATACCGTGCAAGATTGTTGTCTCATACGAAACATAAACATTAAAACATGAAATGAAAGACACTCATACGTCGAAAACGACGGGAGAGTTCATCATCATCATGATATATATATATATATATATATATATATATATATATATATATATATATATATATGTATGTATCTATGTATGTATTTCATTGAATACGACAGACAAAGTACTCTTGTTTAGTTTATTATACAAATTCTCATGCGAGCTAATACTTTTTTTCTTTTTGGATGATAAATTATATAAAAACTGTCCGAATGTTTGTTTTTGTTTTTTATCCGAGTGCTTTCGGCTATACATTTAGCCATTTTCTTGTCACCTTAATTTCTCTAGTGAATGCCCTCTTGGATATAAAATAGGTGTTATTAAAAATTTCCTCACGAGAACTCATCCTCTCACACGCTTTTCCTTAACGAATTAAACAATGTCAGACAAATGCTGATTAATAACAGATTTCCTCATCAATTATTGCATTTTCCTATTAGGCGTTTTCTGTCTTAGGTTGCTAATAGCAACGGCGAGAATAGAAACATAAATAATAACATTTAATTTTTTTTTATAAAAATCAGATGAACGAAAATTATAAACAGGATGAATGCAGAATTACCATTATAAAAAAAATGCATAACACCAGTTGACAATAGCAAAAAAAATAGATTAATTATTATAAAAAAGATTAAAACCTCTAAACTTATAGTTAAAAATAATAATTCCACTCCTAGAACAAAATTAAACAAGGAAAATATTATTTACGAATTTAAATGCCCATTAAGGAATTACATTCCTGATCAATCAAAATTCATAAATAATTATATAGGCCACACTACAACATGTTTGACACGCAGACTCACTCTACACTTTTCTGACCATAGCTCAATTAGATCTACCGGACACTATTCATAACATATTTTTTGACAACGCTAATATAATAGCATCATCTATATGTAAAGAAATGGCTAAAAATAATAGAAGCCTTATTAAAGAAAATTTTTTTTTTTTAAATACTTAATAATATTAACTTTGAACATGTACACAATATCTTGACCGCATTTTGAAAAATGAAAACATTTTATAAAACATACAAACTATTTCTTATTTAACAGTTAAAATATTTAATCCTTGAAAATGGCTAAATATACAGCCGAAAGCAATCGGATAAAAAGAACATTCGGACAGTTTTTATATAATTTATCATCAGAAATAAAACAATTATTAGATCGCATGAGAAATTGTATAAAAAATTAAATAAAAGCACCTTATCTGTCGTATTCAATGAAATGTGCATGAAAGGATTGCTGCCTAAATACACAAATATGTATGTATGTATATGTGTGCATAAAATTACAGATATATCTACATATCTATCTGTGAATGGTCAATATGAATAAAAACAGAGGGAAAACTTATCTTAGCTGACGTGTTTCGTCCTTTGACGGACTTTATCAAGGCAAATGTGAGGATTTTATTTTGCAACAAGTATTTATACACAAAAGCAAAAATGCTGTTGGTCTTTCACAATTTTTTAATTTAAGAAACGCTCATAAATATTCATCAAGCTAAAAGAAAAGTCAAAGTAAATTATGGAAGATGCTAACTGACAAAATTTAATGTCTAATAAATGAGAATGAGTAAAACATGTTGATTTTTTATGCAATTAATATTTAGGATTGAATAATTTTATGGATTCTATATTTTATAGTCATATATGTTGTCTTTGGAAAATAATAATTCTTTTAAGAATGGAGATATTTGGAAACGCATCAGCTTTTGTCTTTATACTTCAATATATATATATATATATATATATATATATATATATATATATATATATATATATATATATTGAAGTAGAGAGGTTGAGTGATATGAACAGGCTGAGATAGATAGAAATAGGTAGATAGATGTGAACAGACTAAGATATGAACTGACTGAGATAGGTAGATAGATAGATATGAACAGGCTGATATATATATATATATATATATATATATGTGTGTGTGTGTGTGTGTGTGTGTGTGTGTGTGTGTTTACGCAAATAACGATCCAAGGACATTCTTTCAAACTTTTATACACAAACACGCGTTGATTGCTGCTCAGGTCAACATACGCAGGTAGCGTCGCATTCTCATGAAAATATTCATTTCACAATTACAGGCACGAGATATAAGCACGCACATGCGCAAGTAATCAGTTCAATTCTTTGATGGATTATCTCCCTTTGATCTCAGAAATCTTCAGAAGTTTTGATAAACAAAACCAAAAAGAACAAGAAAAGTCTCTAATTTTAATTCTTCATAAAGCACTATCGAAATGTCGTTAGGAACTTTAAAAGTCATTAAATCCAGTATTTGTATAGCTTCATGTTTTCCCTGTTCTTCTCTTTTCTCTCTTCACCACTATTTTTTTCTCAATCCCATTATAAATTCTCTCAGCCACCCCCACTGCAATACTTTGTAATATTCTTAAATATAAGCCTCGCTTTCATTTTGGATTCCTACGTAAATCAAATAAACCGCAGCCGTAATATAATTAGAGTCTGTGACTTCTTCCCACCGTGATATGACGCTTCCGTCCATCTCCCGTCTGATTAAAGATTATTTGGATAATTTGTGTGAACGAACTATCATCTGAGGCCCAGTTAATTGGAGTTGTTTCCTTGCCCGCGAAAAGAATCTTTTGATGCGACCATAAATTACATTTCGCTTAAACACAGGTCTCTTCACAGGAACACTTCATCTCTCTGCTTTTACGTTTCGAATAGACCAAAGAGAAAGCGTTTTTCAGGCAGGAAGCCAACATTTTCGATTGAACATTCCTTGGTCTTCCGAAGTTTTTATACTCTTCATATATAAGAAATACAGTTTTTTTTTCCATAGTTTTTATTTTTAAATTGAACATAATTATTCCTCGATTCAGCAAATTAAAACGTTACAATCTATTTTTTCAGGTGGCTTATTTTCATTTCAAGGCAAACTACAGGTGATAAATGATTATTTTCAAAGCACAAACAGCATTTATCATACAACAGGTACACTGTTTTTCGTACCATCACTTATTTTAAACAACGTGGTTCCTGGTCCGTACCTAGATTGGTTATTACTTGCGAATATCAGAAGTCATAAATTTGGATGTGCAAGTGGCATAAAATGCTTACGGCCATATCACGTCGAAAAACCCGTTATCGTTAAATTACCGAAGTTAGACAAGGTCGAGCATGATTATAACCTGGTTTGTTAACCCCTTGAGAATACCAGCTACTGTTAGCTTGGATATTCGGCTGGTATAAAGGGCTTAATGACATATCACGTTGAAACACCGGTTACCGTAGGATCACCGAAGTTAAGTAATGTTGAGCCTGGTCAGTACCTAGAACGTTTACCGCATGTGAATACCAGTTGCTGTAAGCTTTGGTATGCAGTTAGTATAAAGAACTTACGGCCATATCATTTTGAAACATTTCGTACGATCACCGAAGTTAAGCAACGACGTACTTGGTCAGTAACTGAATGGGTAACTGCTTTGGAATACCAAGTGCTGTAAGTTTAGATGTGCTGCTGCAATGGATAAGGGCGCGGTATTGGAACTTGGAGAGCCGTGTTCCAATTCCAGAAAATAAGTGTTACAGACCAAGAAGGTTTCCATTTTTTGCAGAAGGAACACCTCCAGAGCAGACTGAGGTATGCTAAAGAAAACAAGGATAAAAAATGACACATCCTGGAAGTGTGTCATTTTGTTAGATGAGATTAGACTGAAGGTCTCAGTTTACATATTTACAGAGAAATGAAGAATAGTTACCCAACACAAAGAAAACCTTTCCCATAATGCAACATGTTGGTAAGAGTTAATGAAATGGGAATGCTCATGTGCGTCTGGAATCTTGTGAGGGTGAAAGGAACCAGAAAGAAAGAAAAATACAAGATATGAAAGGAAAACAGAAGCAGTCGACAATTTAAAGATGGTCTGGGACATGGTTTTGTCATCCAACCCGATAACCCGATATATACGAGGTGCATTCAAGTTTGTTTTTTTGTTTGTTTTGTTTTTTCTTGAAGGCGCAATTATAACTTTCCTACATTTAGTAAATAATTACTCTTCATTTATTAAGCTGAAATGACAAATTTTGTTATTTCAGATTGAAGGAGACGGTTGTAAAAGCCCTTTAAACACACCCGACTAAACACTGTCAAAGCTGACAAGTTTGCAGAATGTAGCCAGGACGTGAAGACAATTTGGAAGGTCGCTATCCGATAAAGCTTTGTGTCAAACAGGGCAAAAATGTTACAGAATCGTATGAAATGGTCCGGACTGCTTGTAGATTAACTTGTATGAGACAAGCATGTAATTCCCACTGGCACATAAGGTTCAAGGACGGGGGTGGGGAGAATGTGAGAGACGTTGAACGATGTGGGAGGGAGACAATGTGGACGGTGACGTCAAAACTTCAAAGGTAGTTCCGAAAATTCATAAATTTCTAGATAAAGATCGTCATGTATCTCTAAAACAATAAGCATACAGTTTAGAGTTAGCGTGAAAACTGCACACGGAATTATTCAATAAGATCTGAAGTTTGTTCCCGGAGTGCTGATTGAGGAACAGAAAAAAAGAACGTGTTGACAACAGGGAGATGGTTAATGGGCATCAAAACTGTCCTTCATCCTCCCTACAGTCCAGACCTTTCCCCCTTTGTGTCTTTTGGTTGTTCCTCAAACTGAAGAAGAATATCAAGGGTAGTCGTTTTGAAGACATTGAAATGAAGGAGGCTGCGACGACAGTCCTGGACAAATTTCACTTTGGATGACTTCCATGGGGCCTCCACGGAGCGGCTGGAGTGCTTCAACAATGGCATTGAAGTCCGGGGATCCTATTAGGTTGGTGCAAAAATAATGACGGTTTTTGCAGATTAAGTGTCATACGTCCGAAAAAGTAGATCTGATAAGTCCGACAAAGTAGGTCTGATAGGTCCTGCAAAGTAAGTGTCATACGTCCGACAGAGTAGGTCTGATAGGTCTGGAAAAGTAGGTCTGCTAGGTCCGGCAAATATAGGTTATCATAGGTCCGGCAATGTAATTATCATAAATCCGGTAAAATAGGTATGATAAGTCAGGCAAAGTAGGTCTGATAGTTCCGGTAAAGTAGGCCAGATAGGTCCCGCAACATAGGTCTCATAAGTCCTGTACAGTAAGTGACATACGTCCGACAAAGTAGGTATGATTGGTACGGCAAAGTAGTTCTGATAGGTCGGGCAAAATAGGTCTGATAGTTCAGGCAAATTAATTATCATAAGTCGAGTGAAATATTAGGTTGGTGCAAAAATAATGACGCAATAATGTCGTTTTTGACGTTAAAAATACGTCAAAAAACGACATTATTACGTCATTATTTTTGCACTAACTTAATAGGTCTGATACGTCCGACGATGTAGGTCTGAGAGGTCCTGGAAAAAGCTCCGACAAAGTAGGTATGATAGGTCGGGAAAACTAGGTCTGATAGTTCAGGCAAATTAATTATCATAAGTCCAGTAAAATAGGTCTGATACGTCCGACAACGTAGGTCTGAGAGGTCCTGAAAATTAAATGTCATACGTCCAACAAAGTAAGTCAGATATAACCGGCAAAGTAGACCTCATATTTCCAGCAACGCAGGTCTGATAGGTCCTGAAAATTATGTGTCATACGTCCGACAAAGTAGGTCTGATAGGTCCAGCAAAGTAGGTCTTATAGGTCCGGCAAAATAGCTCTGATAGGTCCGTCAGTGTAATTATCATGTTCGGTAAAATAGGTATGATAGGTCGGGCAAAGTAGTTCTGATAGGTCGGGCAAATTAAGTCTGATAGGTCTGGCAAAATAGGTATGAGAGGTCGGGCAAAGTAAGTCTGATAATTCCGGTAAAGTATGTCTGATAGGTCCTGCAAGGAACGTGTAATACATCCGACAAAGTAGGTCTGATAAGTCCAGCAAAGTAATTATCATAAGTCCGGCAAAGTAGGTATGATAGTTCCGGTACAGTAGGTTTGATAGGTCATTCAACGTAGGTCTGATAAGTCCTGCAATGTAAGTGTCATACGTCTGACAAAGTAGGTCTAATAGGTCCAGCATAAAAGATCTGATATCTCGGGCAAAGTAATTATCATAAGTCCGGTAAAGTATGTCTGATAGGTCCGGCTACGAAGGTCTGATATATCCTGCAAATTAAGTGTCATACGTCCGACAAAGTAGGTGTGATTGGTCCTGGAAAGTTAGTGTCATACGTCCGACAAAGTACGTCTGCTAGGTCCAGCAAAATAGATCCGATAGGTCCGGCAATGTAATTATCATAAGTGCGGTGAAATAGGTATGATAGGTCGGGCAAAGTAGATCTGATAGTTCCGGTAAATTACGTTTGATAAGTCCGGCAAAAATAGGTCTGATAAGTCCTGCACAGTTAGTGACATACATCCGACAATGTAGGTGTGATAGGTACGGCAAAGTAGGTCTGATAAGTCCGGCAAAATAGGTCTGATAGGTCCAGCAAAATAGATCTGATAGTTCCGGCAAAGTAATTATCATAAGTCCGGTAAAATAGGTCTGATAGGTTCTGCAAATTAAGTGTCATACGTCCAACAAAGTAGGTCTGATAGATCCAGCAAAGTAGGTTTGATAAATCCTGCAAAGTCGGTCTGCTAGGTCCGGCAAAGTAGGTATGATAGGTACGTCAATATAGGTCTGATATGTCCGCAAAGTAGGTCTTATAGGTCCGGCAACGTAGGGTCTGTTAGGTCCTCCAAATTAAGTGTCATAGGTCCGACAATGTAGGTCTGATAGGCCCGGCAAAGTAGGTCTGAGAGATCCGGTAAAATTCATATGATAGGTCCGGCAAAATAGGTATGAGAGGTCGGGCAAAGTAGGTCTGATAATTCCGATAAAGTATGTCTGATAGTTCCTGCAAGGAACGTGTCATACGTCCGACAAAGAGGGTCTGACATGTCCGGCAAAGTAGGTATGATATGTCATTATCAATGTAATTATAAAAGTCCGGTAAAGTAGGTCTGATATTTCTAGTAAAGTAGGTCTGATAGGTCATGCAATGTACGTGTCATACATCAAAAAAAGTAGGTCTGATAGGACGGCAAATAGGTATAAAAGGTCCGGCAATGTAATTATCATAAGTCCGGCAAAGTAGGTATGATAGGTCGGGAAAAGTAGGTCTCATAGGTCCGGCAAATTTGGTCTGATAGGTCCGCCAAATTAGGTGTGATAGGTCCTGCAAAGTAAGTGTGATACGTCCGACGAAGTAAGTCTGATAGGTCCGGCAAAGTTTGTCTGTTAGGTCCGGCAAATTGGATCTGATAGTTCCGGCAAAGTTCGTCTGATAGGTTCGGCAAAGTAAGTGTCATAGGTCCGACAAAGTAGGTATAATAAGTCCGGCAAAGTATGTGTGATAGTTCAGGCAAAGTATTAGGTTGGTGCAAAATTAATGACGTAATAATGTCGTTTTTTGACGTTAAAAATACGTCAAAAAACGACATTATTACGTCATTATTTTTGCACCAACCTAATAGGTTTGAAAATTCCGACAAAATAGATATAAATCCGGAGAATAAGGTTTGATATTTCCGGCAAAATAGGTCTGATATGTCTGGTAAAGTAGAGCTGACAGCTGGATTCGAAATCAGTCAATTGTTAACTGAGGCCAGAAATGATTTTGTATATTTTAACGCCCTGCCAAAACGAAATTTTAATCATGAAAAGAAGGATTTTTGACTTCTCCCAGCATGGCTGGTGAGCTTCAATAGTGGTTTGTAATATTATCCATCCTTACATGGCATCTCGACATCAGTCATTTTCCTTGTCTTTTTTAGGAATAAACTCATAGCGGTTACTCTAATGAGTTCTCCCCCTTGGTAGATCGACGGTATGGCTTTATGCGTATTACCTCATTGGCAACTAAGTCTCATCGTTTTACCTTTGAAATTTCTAGATGATTTATATTCTAAGACTTTATTTTCTCGCACTTCTCGCCCGTGAAACTCTCTTCCGATTCTTTGCTTCCCTGCCACCCACGATCTTCAAAATTTTAATGTCAATTGACATCTTCTGATTCCTTGATTTTGTTCCCCGTCTTTCTCTTTATCCTCTCTCCAAACGCGCCTCTTTACTCTTGTTCTCTACCCTCTGGAATCCTTTACATGCTAATGATACTCCTGCCTCGATTGTGGTTAAATTCTTAAAAAAAAAAAAAATTCAATTGCCATTTACTGTATTCCGTAATCCTGATATCGTATTATTCTTTCTCTTCACTTTCACCTTCTTATTCTCTGCGTCTTGGTGGCATTATCGCCTTGCTTGGAGAGAAACGAGTAAAAACTATCTATACTATCATGAAGATATAAAAGACAATTCATTATCAATATTTGGCGAATGCTATCCGTTTTAGGAAACATGGCCAAGGACGCATCCCAAAAGCCAGGCGGAGGGTTATGAGATAGGAGGATTTCTTTGCTAAAAAAGAAAAGAGTACTAGGCTGTTATGTGACATATGTTCTCCTTTAGGGCATCGAATGTTGTACCATCTCCTCAAAGATGAAGAAGAGACTCGAGGTGACAGAAATCTGGTCCTACAGGAGGATGCTGAGGATATCATGAACCGAGCGTGTGAGCAACGATGAGCTCTTAGAGAGAATTCAAACAAGGAGAAGGCTTATACTTAACATCAAGAAATGACAGCTGAAGTTTCTGGGACGCGTAATGAGGAAAGAGGGTCTGGAGAATTTTATACTCACCGGTTGAATAGAGGGAAACGGAGACAAGGGAATGCATGACATACATGGTGGGCTTAAGCAAGTGGATGACAGAATGTGGTCTGAGGGAAGAAGCAGGGGGATGGAACTTGTTGAGCGCTGCAAAAGATAGAAGAGAGAGCCTTGATCGCCCAAGTCCTGAAAGGACACGGCACATAGAAAGAAAGAAACTTCAGAAGCTCTAGAAACTATTCATTGAAAAGTTCCGCTAAATAAAATAAAAAAGGAAAAAAGTATTACTGATTAAATTCTTTACAATATCTCACGTCCATAATACATTTTTGAAATGACCTTTCAAAAGACTCATTTAGCGATGACACCAGACAATGGCAAAATTGGCTTAGTGCCTTCTTTCTTTCCTTTGCCAACTTAATTCTACGGGTGTAAGTCAAAAATTGTTCGTACTTTCACCATAATATATTTTTAGGCTTGTCACATTGACTTCTGCTCATGCGTGATCATATCTATTTTTTAATAATATTCACCCAATACAAGGCCTAAGAGCCACTTGAGGTAGAGGGTTATTGTGTGGGATTATATTAGCATAGGAGAGAACAAGTATCGAGCTTAAAAAGACACAATCCTAAACAGGGAAGAAGGGATAACCCACTACACATATTCAAAAAATTGGTACTATTGTGGTTCGAGCTTGATCACCCCAGTTTTCTTGCTGCTGTTACAGTATAAACATGGCCGCTCCGCTAGAAGTGTGCGTCAAGGAGGGACAAAGAACAGTGATCTGAATATGCAGAGAGCATGCTACCTCATCGATGATAACTCGCAGTTTCGCCATCACCATATCTCGAGCTTGCTGAATTTTCTCGTCAGTGGTGGACGTTGACGTGCGGCATTCTCGTTTCTCTGTGCGTCACGCTTGTCGATCTGCTTATGCATTCTTCTATACAGTGGTGCATTGTCGCCATAAAATTAGTTAAAAGTCTCCGATTAATTTCAGTTCCTGACACACATTTCGACCGGAGTAATCGCATCACAACACTGTGTTCCTCCTTGGCGCACCCTGTTTGTGGTGTAACAGTAGCAAGAAAGCTGACGTAATCAAGGGCAAACTTCGATCACGTGACCACAATAGTACCCACTATAAGCACGCATGAGCAGAAAGCAATGTGATAAGCCTAAATATATGTAATAGCGCAAATGTGGACATTTTTTTTTATTTAGACCCTTGTGCAAATTAATCGAAACAAAACGAATAATTACGTTATTATTTACATTTTTTTTTGTATTTTTCTAATAAAACATGATCCAGTGCACATGTTAGTACTTCGTATGTCCATTCCATAAAGTCGTTCCTTGCAGACTGACCACAGATTCTTGATTGGATTTAAATCAGGAGAGTTTCCGAGCCAGTCGATAGTACTTTGATTTGCTCACTGGTGAGGTTTGTCAGTGTGTTTGTACAGCGTTACAATTGTCGTACGCTTCCTTGGAGTAACGTCCATCGCAGACAATGGCCGTAGGACAACTAATCGACATTCGAGACAATAGTGCCTGAACGTGATAAAAATCTGATTCAATACCGAATAACGCAATATTTTTCAAGGCCAAAAGGCCCCGAAAATAGATTCATACTACTGCACACCACTGCAAATGACCTAATCTGAGGAAAAAATAGAAATGAATTACACCCTGTCATTACAGTGGGTGTAAAACTAACCGTATGGTGAAAAGAAACTAAACTAAAGCAGTTGCTTCAATTAATTTGCACAAGGGTGTACACTCGTAATTTGGGTTGATTGGTTGTGTAGTTAGATTTGACAAGATATCAATTCTATTTGGGTTATTTAATTCTGAAATCTGTTCTTGTTTTATATTTTAGTCTGTAAACATTTTAGTAGTTCAGAAATAAGTTATATTGGTAGTTTATGTTTGATTCTTTGAACATTCGGGTCAGGTAAATATTGGTTGCTTATATTTCGGTCGATAAGCATATCCTTTGAGAATTGGTAAATATTGGTCGTTTCGATGTGAATATATAAGGATTCATTCGATTCGGGACACGTGAACATTGGCTATTTATATTTGAATCTATGAGCATTTCCATGATTCGAGAAGACGAAAATATTGGTCGTTTATATTTGAATCTACATGTGATTCAGGGGCAGGTAAATATTGCTTGTTTATATTTCAGTTTACGTCGTTTTAAAATAGCAAAGTATTAGTCTTCTATTTTCCAGTCTATAATCATTTACTTGGTTCAAGTACTTTCGTAATAGGTAAATATTATTTGATTATATTAGGTTGGTGCAAAAATAATGACGTAATAATGTCGTTTTTTGACGTTAAAAATACGTCAAAAAACGACATTATTACGTCATTATTTTTGCACCAACCTAATATTTGACATACCAAGCAACTACTTTTTGGGACAGGTAAATGCTCTTCGTCGTCGTCGACGTTGACGGAATTCGTTGTCAAGTATTGGGGTACCCCTCGACATTTGCATATGTGTGAAATGAGTCCTAAAGAGACATCTGCAGCCACTACATGGATGGTTCAAGGGACAGAGAGTTTTGGATTTTATTTGGGATCTCTTCTATTTGTCTTCTGGTGTTTTCAAACGATGTTTTTTTTTAATGGACTTCTCTTCTCCAATTGGTTCTTTCTGTAACTTTTGTCTCCCAATTGACTGGATTGATTTCTGTCCTCAGCAATGTGTTTTTGAGCTGATCCTTAAATCGAAGATGTGGAGCTCCATGTGGTCTCTTGCCAAATGTAGGCCCCGAGAAGAGGATTTGTTTGGGTAGGCGAATGTCTGGCATTCAGACAAGGTGTCTGACTCATTGAAGTCCATGGAAAGTCATGACAGTTTCTACGCTCTCCATCTTTGCGCAGAAGAAAACTTTGTAAAAACTTATCTGGGATAGAGTTAACTCCCACACATTTTATTTATATATATTGTTGTCGTCAGTGGAACGCGTTGCCGAGTATTGGGGTGCTCAATGACATTTCCTTCTAGGTGAAATGAGTCCTATGTTGGATCTAAATAGACATCTGCAGCCACCACATGGATGGTTCAGGGGACAGAGAACTCTGGTTTTTCTTTGGGCTCTCTTCTGTTTGTCTTCTGGTGTTTTCGAAGGGTGTTTTGTTTTTTTGTGAACTGCTCTTCTCCAGCTGGTCCTTTCTGCAGCTTCTGTCACCCAATTGACCGGATTGATTTCAGACCTCAGCAAGGTGTTTTTGATCTGATCCTTGAATCGATGACGTGGGGCTCCACCTGGTCTCTTGCCAGATTCGAGGTCCGAGAAGAGTAACTGTTTTGGTACGCGGATATCTGACATTCGGGCAAGGTTACCGGCCCATCGAACTCGGTGGCGAGACCTGATAGTTTTTAGTTACTCCATCTTTACGCGGGGGAAAACTTCCTTGTTTGTGATCCGGTCCTGTCCCGTGTTTGACAAAGTTTCATTTGATGGAATCTTTCATGTTTACGTACGTCTCTTCGGTAGATTACACAGGTCTCACAGGCGAACTAGAGAGTTGAGATTACAATAGCTCTGTATACCCTGAACTTATATGCCCAGACACATCTAAAAAAAAAAATAGTTTAAAATGTAAGCGTTTCAACACTTTCTGCGTTTTCTGTCTATGCATAATTATAAATAACGGTTGCGTCTTTTTAATATTCCCTTCCTCTTCCTAAACATATGTAATTCCATCAACAAAAATCTTACTTTAGTCCAATGAAGTCCTAAATGGGTCAGGCATTTTTTTCCATTTTGTTATAATTTGATTAATATCCAACAAAAGAGATAAAGCTAATCACCCAATGAAAAAGGATACCCTCAAACAGGACTACACCCGGAAACATTTATGTTTTTTTTTTGTGTGAAGGCTTAGAAGGACATCGTCTATCATCAGGTGCTAAACCAATACGATGAATTGATGTAAAGTGAAAACACCTCATAAAAGTGAAAACACCTTATAAAAGTTGGAAGTATTAGCGCCCATTATAAATTTGTTTAGCTTCTTGTTCGTGATCCAGTCCTGCTATGGGTTCCGCACAATTTGACAAAGTTTCATTTGATGGAATCTTTCAAGTTTGCGCGTGTCTCTTCGGTAGAGTACCCAGGTCTCACAGGCGTACAGGAGGGCCGGGATTACAACAGCTCGTTTGACAAAGGATTTGGTGGTTTGTGTTAGACCAGAATTGCGGAAGACGCTTTTCAAGTATGCTGCGTGGGCGGCCTGGATTCGATTATAATGCTTGATCGATAGGTACAGCCTATATATTTGAGGTCGCAAGTATTTCAGGAAAGGTAAATATTACAGTTTTATAATTATTACTTAGTTGGGAGTTTGTGGATGTTTAAATTTGTGCAAAATCCTAATCGGCAGATCATTACTACATTCGAGTACCTGAAATAAGTGATTTGTTTCCCCGTGTTTGTAATTATTAACTTGTCTTCCACGATCAAAACCTGGCTTTTCTAAATCATTAGCAAATCTCTCTTTTGATCTTTGACTATCCAACAAAAAGAAAAGTTGCATCAGAAAATTATCATTACAGTTCTTGCGAAAACTTCCCACCACCTAATCCACTTTTCTTAGTAGGCGGGTGACATTTGCAGCATATAAAATACGTAATTAATCAATCTTATTTAGGATAAGAGAAGGTCATATCGGCGAGAGAGAAACTTGAAATCAAAGGAGCCTATCAGTGATTGAGGATATGTTCAGGCAATATGCTAACCATTTCAATGAGTGTTCTTTTTTGTATACGGAATTTCAAGGGCAATCTGGTTAAAAAGACGAGTTGAGTGTATAGCGGATAAGCAATGGAGCACAACAGAATAAACAATTATCGAGACTAAAAGTGTGGAAAAATATGCATTAAATTCACATTCAAAATGTACTCTACACACATACAAATATACACAAAGGCACATATATATATATATATATATATATATATATATATATATCTTATAATTATTTTTTAAATATGATTCCTTCGCTACATAAGAGTTCTCATGTTTCAAAAACGAGAGCCGAAACCATCAATATAATTATTAAAATTAAATTGAATTAAAGTAACAAGCCCTGTTTCATCCTCAAGGGAAAATTTAGGAATCCTAAATTTAGGATTCCTAAATTTTCGCTTGAGGATGAAACAAAAAAAAATAATTATAATCTAAGCTCTACTTCTGTATGGAGCACTGTTTTTTTAAAAATAAACACAAAAATACTAAAGAATCCTGGATTATTTACCTAACGTGTAATTCCCTATTTTTCTACATACCTGCACGCACACACACACACACACACACACACACACACACACACACACACACACACATATATATATATATATATATATATATATATAATTTAAAGAAAAAACAGACCACTTTAAGGTTCCATTGTTATAATTTGTTTCACCAGAGATTTTATTTTTCTCTAGATCTTCAGATTTCACTTTCAAGGGTGAAAAAATGAATATAAAATTTACACTTTTGAAGGACGGTATTAAGTTATATAAGGTGATATAGAGGGTGGTGAGGGATGCAAAATTTCATCCTCCTTGGCATTATCCATACGGATTACCAAGATTATCGTTGCCTCAGTACTTAGCTGTTACAAGCATTTCCAACACTATAACCCATCCTGGAGCCGAGTATGTCATTGACATACGAACAAAATCGGACGAATAATTAATGTAAACAATACGTGGCGCCAGTATGTGAGGGGCGCATGGTGAATGTGTTGTATGGGAATTACTTTTTTTCTTAGAAACTTCTTTCCAATATTAGAGTGCGTCTTCCAAGCCGCAGCGTTTTGTAAGCTGGAAAATACGCTATATATATATATATATATATATATATATGTATGTATGTGTGTGTGTGTGTGTATATATATATATATATATATATATATATATATATATATATATATATATTTCTTACTTGAGACCTTCATTTTGTAAACAGAAGGATTTTGTAGTGGGCCTCCAATTAATTTCCATTTAAGATACCTACCTACATATTATCCATATTTTACTTATAATTATAAATTTATTAACCTCGATTTACCTCTGTTGAGCTAGGTTCGAAACCGGTTAGCTAACTTGTTTTCTTTTTTTTTTCTTTTTTTGAGGGGTCCACCCCGTTTTATACAAATGGACTCACCCAGTGTATACTTATACTACTGCTAGTGAATACCCGAGAGTCGAGTTGAGTCGAGTCCAGAGTGACAGAGTAAAAGGTTGTAGGTAACCGGAAGAGTGAGGGTGAGGTAACAGTGTTGTAGGAGTCACACTGAGCGAGCACGTAGACTCAGTAAGAAGTCATACAGCGATACTTCAATACCAAAGACTGTATATATATTTTGCTACTAATCCGTATTCCTAGAACTACTAACCTGCTTTACCAGTTTGTATTATTACGTTAATACATTATTTTCCTATATTCATTCTTGGCGTTTGTTATTTATTGGTACCGGATTTCAACCCGGAATCCACAACACCTTTCGATTGTTATGAGTGATAATAACAAATTTTGTCTCTTTATGGCGGCCATATATATATATATATGTGTGTGTGCGTGTGTGTGTGTTTGTGTGTGTGTGTGTGTGTGTGTGCGTGTTACCTGTATATAATTGCGAACTGAAGCCTTCATTTAATGTACGTAATCTGGGCAGTACTAAAAATTGGAACCAGACGAGATAACCTTAGATATGGGCAGTGGAATGAGAAATGTCTACCCACATAGATTAATGAAAGGGTTCAGTTTGGAATTCCATGACAGCTACCCGGATTGATATATACCTGATGAAGGCCGAAACGTTGTAATGAACATTAAATCGTATGTCAACAGACTAAATGTAAATAAAAATTACACTGATCTGTATTTTCTGCAATTTTGCGTTGCATTTCGTTAAACACACATACACACACATACAGGCACACACACACACAAACATATATATATATATATATGGTGGGGTAAATTTTTACTGGCCAATTATTGAAATCTGAGCAATAAGAAGACAACAAAATGATAACAATATTGTCAATAAGATTGATGATATTTATTATATATTTATCTTTAGTGTAAATTGAAGCACAAAGGGAAAGATTTTAAAGTCGAAATTATGGGACACCTCTGTGTCCTTTTTCAACAAGATGAGAAATAAACAATGAAATAAACACTATATACCAAACTCAAAGATGGTATTTGCTATCTAACTTATAGCCACTAACTTAAATAATCAATAATCTACAGCCAATGTTTATGCATAAAACGTATCTGTTTACAAAATGAAAATCACAAAAAACACTTAGGACAACTATTCAGTTACTTTCTCAATAGAAATTACCTACTTAAAACTATAAAAAAAATCAATCACTAAAGCTTCCAAACAAAACAAAAATACTCTTCTAAGCTATGAAATGGAATCGGACCTCTTGTTAGTTTGTTCGGAGGTAAAATGAGAACTTTTAAACTTATTTATTTTATTTAACACGTCGACGTGTACATCTTCTAACTAGCCAGCGGGGTTGCTATCCCACCCCACTGAGTAGCAGTTTTCATACACGAAAATAAGACGTCTGCATTCTACAACGTGTAAAACTTAACTCATTGAAATCACTTTCTATCCCTCTAACATTCCTACGTTCGGTTCAGCCAATCGAAATCGACATCCCTATTTTGTCTATCATCTGACCTTAAAGGTCTGAGCCAAAATACACTGCCACTAAAAAATAATAGTCTTAATCTATGATTTTACATTTATCGAGACGAGAAAGTATGGACCAGGCAATTCCTGTTCCAATATGACAGCAGTAATCCATTTTTCACTTAATTTGGCTCTTGTAAATGTAGACGATAGCACAAGGAGTCAGGTACTCAGTGAAGGGATACAAGGAATCGATCATTTTTCCTGCATCTTTAGCGAACGGATCGTATGAGTTCCAATGAAGATCTGGGTTGAGTTTGAAACTCAGTAGTCGTTCCGTATACAATTCTTTACCACATATTTGCTTGTCAGTTGCCTATAACCAGTTGAGCATATCCTCAATCTGATCTCCTTGCTAACCTAGATATAACGGATCTAACAGATTAATTAATGGAGTGGAAACTGGCTTGTAACTTTCAATAACTTTAAAGCAATTTCATCATCATTGGTGATGAGCAGAGATCTGGTAATGCTGGGTGATGCCTGGGGAAAACTTCTTGATTGTATGCCCCTAAGATTGAACGAGGGCGGCGTTATAGGTTATAGTACTGAGAAATATGTGAAAAGAAGATATATTAAATATGTAAAAACAGATGCAACATGAGAAATCACTTTATTCAAATTAAATATAAACTAAATTATTATTTCAGTCTTTGAATTGATGCCCTCCCAATGTGGATGCTAATAGCTATTGCATCCTCTGCACCCCTCGCTTTTGCACGCAACTGATCGCCATCTATCAGATCCTGAGTTTTCTCCTGTCACAATGAACCATTGCATTTTCAATGAGCCACGGCGCTTTGAACATCTGTTAGGATTCAAGTTCGCCCCAGACCTCAAGTGGAACTCATACATACTAAAGATGCTGAGAAGATGGTCAGTTCCAGAAAGCACTTGACTCCTCCTTTTTTTTAAGCGTTTCACTCCAAGGAAGGCGGGAAGCCACTAGTACGCAAGGGGTTACAGAAGAAATGGAGCAAGATCAGATAGGAGTGATACAAGAAAGGATGAGGAGAAAGGTAGTGGATAGATCAGGGCAACTGGAGATGTCGATTGACATTACATTTAAATAGCTGGAGATTATAGTTCTCAGGGAAACTGGAATAGGGAAGGGTGTTCCACAGGCGAGAGGTGCGAGACATGAAGCTATTGGAGTAGAAGAGACGGCTACATTTCGGAGTTTTGACAGTGAGGGGTAAGAGCGGGATGCCAGCCTCGTAGGGCGCTTGAACTCATGAATTCTGGGAACCAGCGAATGCAGCTCCTCGGAGCAATTGCCATGAAAGTATTTGTAAAACAGACAGAGAGAGGCGACGGCGCGTCTGTGAGAAAGTGACTGTAGACGAGATGCCAGAGCAGGGCTAAATATATTGCATATCCGCCTCTGGAGCCTATCAAGAACCCCGAGGCAAACAGAAAGGGCTCCGGACCATATATGGCAGCAATACTCCATGCAAGGGCGAATTGTTGATATGTAGATCTGGAGGATCGATTCCGGGGAGAAAAATTTCCTGGCGCGGCACAGGGAGCCAACTTTCCTTGCGGTAGACGAAGCTGGCATGTTTTGTCTTTACAGGATTCAGATTAGATTAGACCAAAAATGGAGTATTGTTGCCAGGTTTGGGCTAGAGCTGCTCAATCTGCACTTTTCACACTTTAGAAAATTCAGAATCATTGGCACAGTTTTGTAGGAAATAATTTATTTATGTACCTGAGGGTACATCTATTCATTGTGACTTGTGGTAGTTCAGGTTCCGTTCGGGGGATGATGGAGTGACCAATAACTTCTGGCACGTCAGTGTATATTACATTGATTGAAAATAAACGAAAACACATTTCTTTCACTTGTTGCAAAGAAATGCATTAATCATTTCTCACTTATGCTTTGGTTTGAATAGAAACGAGAGATAAAGGAAGAAGTATTTTTGTTTATATACGCCATTATTCCTTTGTTTGTATTTATAAAAGTAAAAAAAAGAAAATGGGGAAAAATGGCTTATCCTAAGATAACAGTATAAATCAGGTGATAGCCTCCTGTGAATGTGACAGCTAATATCTTTTTCGGGTGCGTGCAAAAAAAAAAAAGAATTTAAACGATGTCATGAATGAGAAATTCTTAATGTCTTAATTTTATTTATTCTGAAGTGTAGTGCATAAGTTTCTCCTAATATATATATATATATATATATATATATATATATATATATATATATATATATATAAAATAAAAAGGCTTAAACACTAATATTCCATGGTCATAATTTATTCCATTGGAATCGTAAATACGATCCAATTCATCAGACCTACAAATTCAAAAAGAAAACAGAAAAAAACATCTCCGGGAATAAAAAATAAAATTTAGTGAGAGTATATGTATGAGAGTGTGGGACGAATGTTAGAGTAAATGAAAGTTATAGAGAGGGGTAACAGACGAGAGAAGAACAGGAAGGTCTAAAGAAGAAGTGGGGATTAAAATTTAACAGAGAGAAGTCTTAAAGAGGGGAGTTGAAGACGGTTTAAGTGAGAGTAATATGAATGTTCTCGGATGTCTAATACAATAATGATGTAACCGGAAAGGATACATTTTGTGGTGACATACACACACAACAGACGATATAATCTTAAAGATCAGAAGATGAAAGACGCTCTTTTAGATATAGGTACCTTAGAAATCATGTATGGATATATATTGTTATATTTTAGATATATAATTGCATATGTATGTGTATATTTGCCACTAATATTATCATCTATATATATATATATATATATATATATATATATATATATATATATATAAGTTTGGTGCAAAAATAATGACGTAATAATGTCGTTTTTTGACGTATTTTTAACGTCAAAAAACGAAATTATTACGTCATTATTTTTGCACCAACCTAATATATATATATATATATATATATATATATATATATATATATATATATATATAGTTTATGAAAAACTAGGTAATCCGTATTGGTAGTCCCAAGGAGGATAAAATCCAGAGAGCTCAATGTAAATCAAGAGCAAATAATTTAAATAAAAACAGACCACTTTAAGGTTCCATGTAATAAATTATTTCACTATAGCCCTTTTAAAGAACTGCGGACCATCAGACTTTACTTCCAAAGGTTGAAACAAAAAATGAAAAGAAATTTCCACATTTTTGACGGGCCGTATTAAGCATATTTAAATTAACGAAGTGAGAAAATGAGTGGGGAGAGAGAAGACATGAGTTAGATGTAATTTAATATTTCTATTCTTTCATACTTAAAATTACTTGAGGAGGTCCAGACATTGACACATTTAAACGGTTAACTTAACGGAAGTTATATATTGATATAGAAGGGGTAGAGGAGAAAAAAGACATAAAATGAAAAAGAGAGAAGGAAGACATGAGAAAAGGTGTCACTAATTTTCTTTAGAAAGAACAGGCTCGAAAAAGACGCTGTCATTTTGCTTTAGTTGGAAAGTGTTATTTTGGGGGTTCATAAAGATTATAATGTTTGATATAAATTTGAATTTCTAAACTGTCTAGAAAGCATTTAATTTAATGTTTGTTAGTGATTTAATTTTTTTTAAATTTTGGGGATTTTCTATGAAATAGTCGATTAGAAAAAAATATTCATAGAAAGTACATTAAAAGAATATTTTTTTTTTAAATATAAGTTTACTTCTAGTAATCTTTTTTATTTTTTTTTTTTAAAATTTAATTACTGATTATTAAGTTGACATCTCTATCCGTTTTAGTCTTGTTCATGAATTTAACTCGTGACTGTTTTTAGATAGGTAATCTCTTTTACTTAAAGTTTAGTTAAGTTAATATGGAATAATATTTGAAGGTAATATTAAAGATCTTGCTCTATCATATACTGCATACACACCCATGTGCAATCACTCATACAGGTACCCACGTACCGAAATACATAGGTAATTTCATGTATTAACACTTACATAAATATCAAAAAAAAATTACCAATTTAAATATTTTATCATCAATAATGATTATTAATGGGTAATATATTTCAATTTAAATTAAATTATCAATTTAAAAAAGTACCTCCATATTATAAAGAATTTTAAACTCATACTTGCAATTGGAGAATATTAAAGGAGAAAATGAGACAAAACATTAATAACAGAACTGTAAATCCTTCTTTTATAATATTCTATATATCCATAAATATACACATACACACATATACACATATCCGTACACATGCACACACACATATACATACATATCCATATATATGCATAAATCTATATATATACATACACACACACATACATATGTATATATATGTATATACTCATACATACACACATAGACATGTAGATATACACACACATACATACATACACACATATACACACATATATCCACATATATATACACATACATATATCTAAACATATACATACACATATATACATATACACATACATATACACACCTATACGCATATACACACACTTATACATATACACATATACACACATATACACATACACACACACACAAATATATACATATACATATATACACCCACACGTGCGTGCATGCAAAAAACATATCAAAATCCATACTTAATTACATTATTATATCTATATTCTCCCATATTATATATAGGATCTCACAAATTCTTATATTTATACATACATACATACATACACAGATTACCCGCCATCCCATATCTATGGCACGACATACATGTACCCATCTATATATACACCCACACTCACACATAGATATATAGAAATTATAAAAAATTATATAAACACACATCCACACATATACATGTACCCACATACCTACAACTATACATATATACATCCATATATACATACAACTACATATATTTCTACAAAAAAAAACCAAGATCACCTATACACATACAAGTATATATATACATACATACCCATATCCTTACCCACCCACTCCAAATATGTGCCCACAATACACAAAAAAACACATGCATGCCTATCTTTCCATATAAACGCATATACATATACATATCAAAAGACGTATCAATGTTCAAGTTCAACTACATAGTTATATACATACACTTATGTGTTCGCATTCATGTGTGCATAGCAACATTTCCAAAAGCAAAAAAAACAAAGATCATGTAATATTAGTCTTCCTATATAGTTATTTCTAAATATATTTCGTTAGATTTAGGTTGTTCTTATGTCGGCATTTAAAAATTAGTTCATTATGTCTGTTTAGTAATAAATCTGGATCTTTATGTTTTATCATGAGGATTTTTTCTTTTATGCATAAGTTGCATCTGTCTCTGAAATTTATTGAAGTTCTGGCTCTCGAGATTATTTTCCACTTTATTTGTGGGGTTAAGCCAGCATCCAACAAATCCCAATAATGCTTTGACAGTGCCGTTTGGTTTGTTTTTTTTACATTTATCTTTGAAGGACTGGCGATGATTATAAAGTCGATGTTTTCAATTTCCCACCGATATTCCTATGTATATACTTTTCTGCTCAGTATTCTCTTTGGGGAAAATTGTTGCTTCATATATTACATTTTCCGCCATGCATACTCCTTTAACTGGGCAATCTGATCCTGTCCTGTAATTACATGTTGATGCTTTCAATTGTCTTCTCTCTCCCCACTCACTTTCTCACTTCTTTAATTTACATATGCTTAATACGGCCCGTCAAAAATGTGTAAATTTCTTTTCATTTTTCGTTTCAACCTTTGGAAGTAAAGTCTGATGATCCGCAGTCCTTTAAAAGGGCTGTGGTGAAATAATTTATTACATGGAACCTTAAAGTGGACTGTTTTAATTAAATTATATATATATATATATATATATATATATATATATATATATATATATATATATATATATATCCGCGTAATATGAGATCTAATGGAGTACAATTCCAACGTTCGCGACATTTAATTTAAAACAGGGCTCGATACAAAGCAAAGCAATCGCCTGATGAGATGCATTGATACGCATAGAAACGTGACTCCAATTCTGTAGCGATTTTGACATGTTTTCGGTGTTATATCCTGAAATATCTATCTATCTATCTATCTATCTATCTATCTATATATATATATATATATATATATATATATATATATATATATATATATATATATTATGAAGTGGAATCGGAAGTGTTTTAACAGAAGATGAAAAATATGACGTCGAAATCCAAGTGCACACAGGAATAGAAAATATTGCATCTCAAAAGTTAAGCAAAGTACTCAGAAGCAGCAAAATTGCGTAAGCAACAAAAAAACAAGTGCTTAACTGCTATGCAATATAATTCCTCCTATTTGGCAGTCAATACTGACAATATCTTCACAAATAAAGAAAAAACTGGAAACAACAGAAATGTGGTTCTACAGGAGGACGCTGAGAATTCCATGTATGGAGCATATAATCAAAGAAGGTTTAAGAGATGGAAACACAAAGGATACTTACACATAGAATAAAAATAGGTTGAAGAATTTGACTTATTGAAGACATATTGAAGACAGGAAAATTTCGGTAGGAACAGAATAGAGTGTTGGCCTGCTCTTGTTATTAGTGCGCGCAATCTTAATATCATAAGATACGCAGATGACGCTGTGCAAAAGACATCACGGAAGGAGTTTTCCTTCTGTGATGCAGGAAATCCTAGACAAGACAATAAAGGAAAAGGCAAAGAAAGGACTAATTATCAGTTGAAAGAAGAAAGAGAAATAGCCTAAGATAGATATTAGGGAATGGAGACATCCGAATCGATCAGGCAGAGAAATTAAATATCTGGGAAGTATTTACACAGATCACGAAAAAATGCCTTTTAAAAACTAAACAAAGTATTAAGTATACGGGAAAATATCATTAAAACAAAGAAAATATTGCTGAACTATCACGTAATATCAATCCTTCTAAGTGGCAGACGAAGAGGAGACTTGATGAAACGGAGATGTCACTGTATACTATGATACTGAGAATACTCTGGACTGAGCATGTAAACAATAAGGAAGTTTTAAAGAAAATGGAAACAAAAATCACTTCTACATAGAATCAGAAAGACATAGCTGATATTTCTGGGACACATAGTGAAGAAAAGGCGGTTTAGAGAATTTGACACTCACAAGACAGGATGAAGACAAGAAAGACATAGGTAAACAGAGAGTAATCTACCAGTCGAGTTTGTGTAAATGGATAGAACAAGAACCGGGAGAGATAAGAAGAGGAGAGATATTGATTAGATGATTAAATCATAGGAGATTGTGGAGAGCCATGATCTCCCTCGTTCTGAAGCGACACGGTGAATGAAATTAGAATAATCTAACATTAATAATTATAAACTATCGATATACGAGATTATAGCAAGAGAATAGGGAAATAAAATTTCGTATTTATATTTACGAAGGCGTATAGCGATAGTCAAAGAAGCCTTACAAATGCTAAGCAAAGCATTAAGAAAGAGAAAAATTTTGTCAAAAACAAAGAAAAGAATACTGAACTGAGATGTAATATCTGTCCTTCTATATGGCAGTGAATGCTGGACAATCTTCTCTTGCCTTTCATAAACTAAGCAGAGTATCAAGAGATAGGAAAATGTCGTTAGAAACAAAGAAAAGATTGCTGAACTGCTATGTAATATCTAATCTCCTATATGGCACTGAATGCCGGACAATCTCTTTATGCCTTTCATAAACTAAGCAAAGTATTAAGAGATAGTAAAATGTCGTTAGAAACAAAGAAAAGAGTGCTGAACTGTTATGTAATATCTAATCTCCTATATCGCAGTGAATGCTGGACAATCGCTTCATGCCTTTCATAAACTAAGCAAAGTATTAAGAGATGGGAAAATGTCATTAGAAACAAAGAGAAGAGTGATTAGCTCTTATGTAATATCTGTCCTCCTATATGGCAGTGAATGATGGATAATCTTCTAAGAGATGAAGAAGAAACTTGAAACAACAGAAATTTGGCTCTACTGAAGGATGCAGGGAATACCATGGACGGAAAATGTGACCACCGTCGAGACAATGGAAACAAAAAGTACACTTATGGTGGAGTAGTTGATAGCGGCTCGGATTGAGGAATCGGAGAGACGAGTTCGAATCCATTACATTCATTTACGTACTAATACCCTTGGTATAGCCTTCTGCCTCGTCAGTCATTTATCGAAAGATATCACACATGGCACATAACTGACTGATACCTAAGCATTAAGATGAAACAGTTAACATTTCTAAGACACATAACGAGGAAAGAGGGCTTGGAAAACTTGAAACTCACGGGGCAGATTGAATGCAAAAGGGAATAACAACGTATAATTTATGCGGCGAGCTTATTCGGATGGGTAGCGAAGTGGACTTTGGAAGAAATTGCACAATGACAAATTTTGTTAAGAGCTACAATGGACAAGAAATTCGTTTGTTACGGCTTCTCAGCTATTTGTAGGTTATTTAAAGAAAGTACTTTTAGATAATAAAAGTTTAGTGAGACGTGTCTTACTAATTAATCCATAGCTGAGGAGAGAAAAGTGGATTCATATATTTCCCAAGTTTATTTTCGCGTAAGTGAATATGAGAAGCCAACGTGAATTAGAACTCGGCTTTTCGATTAACAATTCCAGGTCATTGTCTACGGATACGTCCAAGCATAATGCGCCTGTTCTTCTCAACGGTAATCCATATTTCAATGTTGGTCATGTTCATTGATCGTACAAGAACCGGTGTTTCAACGTGGTGTGTAAAATTATGGAGGGCCATGATCACCAATGTAATTTGTTAAAGCGAGAATTAATATAAAAAAAACAAAAAACTCTAGAGTTATAAAAATAACCAGAGAAGTATTTTTTTTTAATTTCAAAGAAACATTCTACAGCTAATTTTATATCACCGAAAATGTTTATGCTTTATACAAATTCGGTCTGGAATGTACATTCATTTCGTGCGGGAATCTATTCCGAAAAACAGTCTAGCGAGAATACATGGTAGATAAGACTCAGCTTTTGTGTGTATATATATATATATATATATATATATATATATATATATATATATATTGTGGACATAACTATTAGATTGGTGCAAAAATAATGACGTAATAATGTCGTTTTCTGACGTATTTTTTAACGTCAAAAAACGACATTATTACGTCATTATTTTTGCACCAACCTAATACTACTTTTTTTTTTTGTTTTTTTTTTTGTTTTTTTTTTACGGCATATCAGCATCAATGGAACATTTAATGCTGACAATTTTTATTGCTGGTAATATTTTTTTCAAAAAATATTTTTCCTTTAAAAATTCATTGCTGGTAATATTTTATGTATTGCTAATATTAAAACCTATTTTTACACTTTCATTGTGTTTTGACCCCACTTCGGGTGTTAACTATTTGTCCATCGCTGGGACCCTAACAGTTGCTATCACCCCAGGCCAGGGTGGACCTGGGAACACCAGCAATTAAGAAGTAGTTTCACGCTTCTCAAAACTTCCTGATGAGAGGCGTTGCTGTTGGATGTAGTTTATCGTTTTACGCAGGACGCGGATGTAGTTTATCGTTTTACGCAGGACGCCGATGTAGTTTATCGTCATACACAAGACGGGGTTTTTAAGTTATGCTTCGGAATATAGTTTGATTTAAGAAATTGTGGTATATTATATGGATTAATGTAATGAAAGTTCATGTTGCTTGTTTGGTTCTGTTTAGCGGCATATCAACACCTCTATAGGTTACTCAATGCCGAAATCTAAATATTTGGAACACAATTTTATGAATTCAACTAAATATTTTGCATCAATTTCTTTGTCCTTTTTGGCAACGTTGTATATAATAGAGTCAAGATTAGTGAAAGAGGAAACAGTTTTCAAGATTTTCCCCACAACAGAAACAGTGTGGTCAAGAATGCTCACAGAGTTAGTTACAAGTTGCGTTTTTTATGCTGATAGCCAGACCGAATGTTTTTGATGCACAAGCAAATTTGTTAAGGATCCATTGCTTACCTGAAAGGGTGTAGGCTAAAAGTGGGCAATCGTCTTCAAAGCGCATCTCGCGAACAGTTCATACAATCGTTTTAGTTTTTGCTTTGAAGTGTTGTTCGTTGAACAAGCCATCATTTGTCCTAATGTCAAATCTCTCGCGTTCTTTAACAATTGCAAATACTATTTCCAGCATATCAGGAAAATACAAGGCAAGTAAGAGAGGTGTAAAAACGCCACTTTATTCTGTTCCATTATAGACAATGAATGTGTCTGCCACCTCTTCACTGGATCAAACTGGAGCCATCATCCCCTGATGGAAAGACATGATGACACTATATATATATATATATATATATATATATATATATATATATATATAAGTCATGCACAGACAGACTGTTTCGCAGCTCTTCACTGTGGCTAGACATGCGGTTGCCTCTAGCTAGGATCGAAACCCGAGTGAATTGGTGTCGGAGATTCTACCACTAAGCCGTCGGCGTACGGCAAAGATGAAGGTGAATTTTAGCGTATTTATTTTTAGATAAACACACAAAGTGACCGACAGTAACTCAATTCGTTTTTGCCGAAGAGTCTCACTATATCAGCCATAATAGTCACTGTTTACAAACCAACACCTCTTCCACAGAGAGCTCAACTGAAATTAATTTTTCAGGAGCCTTTCACCCAAGCAAGTCAGGAGTGCCACGAGCATACAAGGGGCTACAGAGAATGAGAGCAAGTGTAAGGAGGGGGTGTTTGAGGAAAGAATATAGAGAAGGATGGGAATCAGGATCAAGCCATCAGAGGATGTCGATTGACATTACATTTGAATATATATATATATATATATATATATATATATATATATATTTAAACATGTACATTTATTTCTTATAACAGGGCATATAAATTACAAAAAAAAAGAAATCCCAAATTACTTTATATGGTTGAGGTGTATAAGTCTATTTCAATCAACGAGAAGTATATCAGTCTTATTCAACCCCGGTTTAATTTCATAAAAACTCTTCCCTTTAAGGCGAATACCTTCCACCCTCCCCTTACCACCGTCTCGGGCATTTCGTCTGACTGAAACAGCGAAATGGATAAATTCTGTATTAATTTTTTGACTGCTGTCAAAGTTAAATTTTACAAGTTAAAATGACCATATAATAGCATATATTCAAATTAGCATCGTTGTACCTCAACACAGCAACTCGAAACAAATCTTCAAAATGTCCTCCGCTTGCTCCATACTCGCATAGACCCGACAGGTCACTGACTGGTGGACCCTTTAAAATACCCCCACACGGTGTCGAATGGTTTCGCTGGCTCCGATAGGATATTGTTGAAGCGTCTCTGCCTTATTAATGTCTGCTGCATAAACCAATTGAGCTGACCCCACAGGTAAAAAGAAAAAGTTTGTGGTCGGTGGAATGTGCAGGCCAAAGATACGGTCCTCCTGTATCTATTCATCTTTCATTGTAGATGTCGACCAGGGCATCGTGAATAATGTGCCTAAAATGTGCTGGAGACTTATCATGCATGAACCGCATGCGTCTTCGTATTAGCAGAGGTACATCCGCTAGCAGGTTTGGAAGTGTGTTCGAAATAAAGTCCCTGTAGACAGCTCCAGTTAAACGTGCTGGGGGGAACATATGGATGTACCAAACAGTCACCTATATTTCCAGCCCACATATTAATCATACATTCATACGGGTGTCTAACATATATTGTACCATGGGGATTCCAATCCACCCACAAATGTTGGTTTTGTAAATCTGTTATTCCATCACTTCCAAATTTTGACCCATTCATAAACAAGACTGAAGAGATAGACAACGGATCGGCATTTTGTGCAATAAACCATAACCAAAAGTTCTCCCGCGGGGAGTGATCAGAGAGCGAAAGACCCTGCACACGTAGCAAATGATAGGGATTCAGGAGCTGCTCTTGAAGTACCCCATAAGCGTTACTATGAGATGTACAACATGCTAGGGATACTTGAGGTGTATTGATATCTCGATGGTCTCCGACAGCTTTTAGAATATGTTCGTGGTCAAGCGTACGGACAGATGTCGGTCTTCT
Organism: Acanthosepion lycidas; assembly: GCA_963932145.1. NCBI lineage: Eukaryota > Metazoa > Mollusca > Cephalopoda > Sepiida > Sepiidae > Acanthosepion > Acanthosepion lycidas. The sequence continues at coordinate 43,882,588 of OZ010596.1, read as the reverse complement.
CGATCCATAGTTTGTTGTGACACCAATCCTGTCTCAACAACACGACGATAAACAGCAGCAAAGTTTGGATTTCACAGCTGCCTTCGGTTTGGAAACTCAATCTGATACAGCCGTGCCGCCTTGTGTCCATTAGCATTCACGCGACAGTATGTAAAAATAATTATATATATATATATATATATATATATATATATATATATATATATAGCAAAGAACACAGATTTATAATTCAGAGCCTTAGCATTTATTTTTATTTTTAAAAAACAGTGTTCGATACAACAGTAGATCATAATATTATAATTGTTTTTTTTTTTTCAAGTATATTACTATATACGCCGTCCCTACGTAACTATATATATGAAAAAATGGTTTGTTAAACGGAATATTTCTCAGTTAATTCACTACCACGTTGAGTGGGGAAGCATGGAGTAATGGATAGCGGCTTGGATTGAGGAATCGGAGAATATCAGTCGAATCCATTACATTCACTTACGTGCTAATACCCTTCGGAAAGGTGTGAATCCTCTTCTTCTCCCTCCAGTTATGGGTAAATAGCAGAACAAACTGGGTTTAGGAGAAGGACAACTCTGAATTTAAAACCTGCGCCAGGTCTCTATATTCAATGTGTGTATGATCCTGCACGAAACATTGACAACTATAATCAAATCTCATGGGAACTGATCTGCTTGACCCTTATACGTAGAATTCGACGGAAGAGCCGAGTATATATATATATATTATAATTGTTTCTTTTTATATGTATTACCAACGCAACCCAGAAATTCCCATGTTTCAAAACTGAAACTTCAATTCAAATTTAATCACAAAATTTAAACTTGAACTTTAAAAAGATCTGTTACATTATCAAGAGATGCTAAGGGAAAGGAACTCTGTAATTTAAGTTTAATTTTCAATTTTAAATTCGAATTGAAGTTTCAGTTTTGAAACATGAGAATTTCTGTGTTGCAATATATATATATAGATTATAATTACAATTATAATATTATGCTCTACTGTTGTATCGAACACAGTTTTTGAAAAATAAAAATAAATGCTAAGAACTCTAAATTATAATTCTCATTGTTCTTTGCTATAATATATATATATATATATATATATATATATATATATATATATATATATTTAGGAGTGGTGTATACGGAATAAATTCCAATAACCAACAATTACTATTCTTAAAAGAGTGCTCAATACAGAGTAGAGCGATATATATATATATATATGTGTGTGTGTGTGTGCGTCTGTGTGGTCATATAGAGAGAGAACGTAAAAGAGACAGTTTAAAATGTTTTGTCCATCTGCCCTTTCTATGACCTTACACACGAGGTCACCCTGTCGTAGAAACATCATCTGCATGAACATAAAAGCCTGTGAGAGGCAAGCGGACCCGCTTTCTCTTTTTCCGTTTATCTTTTTCTTTCGTTCCTGAACAACATTCAAATGATAGCCTTCCCTGTAATCAAACAGGAGGTATAAATTTGCCTACAGGCGCTTACACATCAGCCATCCTTTTATTCGCCATCTTCTTTCTCGCCATCTTCCTTGTCCTGCTGTCGTTTCTGCCTTTTCCAGTTTGGGAATAGTGCCAGACTGGCGCATGGATATCCGAGAATGTCTCTTCTCTTTCTTTTCTTTTGTTCAACGCTTGAGGGTGTTTGGAATTAGACATAATTTCGCCACCAGATCCTGGATGTTCACTTTCCCTGGCAGTGTGACTTTTGCATCACAGCGTTTGATTTTTACATATCGATAGACTTTGCGGCCATATCACGTTGATGCACCAGTTCACGTACTGATCACTGAAGTTAAGCAACGTCGTTGCTGGTCAGTACCTAAATGGGTGACCGTTTGGGAATACCAGATGCTGTATGCTCGGATGTGTGAGTGGTGTAATGGATAAAGGCTCAGAATGAGAACTTAAGTAACGCTGAATCAGGTCAGTACCTCAATGGGTGACCGCTTGGGAATACCAGATGCTGTATGTTAGGATGTTCGGGTGGCGTAACGGAGAACAGCTCGGAATTAAAAATCAAAATTCCAATTCCAGTCGCGTTGATTGTATTCACTCACGGACAACTAACCATGGGAATGTTTTTTTTTTTGTTTGTTTGTTTTAAGCCTTTCACCCCCAGCAAGACGGGAGTATCACTAACACGCAAGGGCTACTGAGAATGAAAGCAAGAGGAAAAGTGGGGTGTTTGAGGAAAGGATATAGAGAAGGACGTGGATCAAGATCAAGGCATCAAATGTCGATTGACATTTGAATATTTAAAAATTATAGCTATCAGGGAAGCAAGAAGGAGGAAGGGAGTTCCACTGTTGAGAAGTGCGCGAGAAGAGGCTGTTGGAGTAGGAGAGGCGGTTACATTTAAACGTTACGACACAGAAAGGGTGGGGCTGGGATGGCAAGCTAATAGCACGCTATCTATGTATCTATCTGTTAGTTCCTGTCTATCTATGTTAGTCTATGCCCATCTATCTATCTATATATCTATCTACGTTATTCAGTTCATATCTATTTCTTTTAAGCATTTCACCACAAGCAAGGCGGGGGTGTCACTAGCATGCAGCGGGTTACAGAGAGTGAGAGCAAGAGTAAAGAGGGGTGTTTGAGGAAATGATATAAAGAAAGACATGGATCAAGATCAAGGCATCAGAAGATGTCGATTGACATTACATTTGAATATTTGAAAATTATAGCTATCAGGGAAGCAAGCAAGAGTTCCACAGTTTAGAAGTGCGGGAAAAGAAGAGTAGGAGAGACGGTTACATTTAAACGTTTCAACACAGAAAGGGTGGGCTGAGATGCCAAACTATTAGCACGCTATCTATCTATCTATCTATCTATCTATCTATCTATCTATGTTCCCTGTCTAGCACGCAACCGGTTACAGAGATTGAGTAAGAAATTAGATGAGTGTTTGAGGAAAGGATATAGAGAAGGACAGGGACAAAGATCAAGGCATCAGAAGAAGTCGATTGACATTACATTTGAATAATTGAAGATTATAGCTATCAGGGAAGCAAGTAAGAGGAAGGGAGGTCTACTGTCTGGTTGCCAACCAATAGCACGCTATCTATCTATCTATGTTCCATATCTATATATCTGTTAGTTCACATCTATCTATCTATCTATCTATCTATCTATCTATCTACGTTATTCACTTCATATCTATCTATCTATTTTTTAAGCATTTCAGACCAAGCAAGGCGGGAGTGCCACTAGCACACAATGAGTTACAGAGACTGAGCGTAAGAATATAGGATATAGAGAAGGACGGGGATCAAGATCAAGGCATCAGAAGATGTCGATTGACATTACATTTGAATATTTGAAGATTATAGTTATCAGGGAAGCAAGTAAGAGGAAGAAAGTTCCCTTGTCTGGAAGTGCGAGAGAAGAAGCTGTTGGAGTAGAAGAGGCGGTTACATTTAACTGTTTCGACAGTCGAAGAGTGGGACCGAAATGTCAACCCATTTGCACGCTTAAATTCATGCATTTGGGGCACCAGTGAAAGTAGCTCTCAGAGCAATTGTCATGAAAATATTTGTAGAAAAGATAGAGAGAAGCCACATTACATCTATGAGAGAATTACTGTATCCGAGATGTCGGATCAGGACCTATCACATTGCATATATGTCTTTTGATTTTGTCGAGGACCTCGAGATGAACAGTGGGGGCACCAGACCATATATGGCAGCAGTATTCAATGCAAGGACGAATGGTTGATTTGTAGATTTGAAGGATGGACTCAGACGAGAAAAAACGCATGGCACGACACAGAGAACTAAATTTACAATTATCTCCCCCTGCAGCGATGGGTTAATTAGTAGGATTTGTATCAGTAAATTAGTATTAACTCAAAAAAAATCTTACAATCTAAAGATATTTTCTGGCTTTGAATAACATGTAAAAGGTTGATACACCGTAAAAAAGAAATCAATCAAATAGGCATAATTCTTGCTAGTTCAATGGGGACTTGCGTTCATTTCCTCATATTGTAAATATCCCGTTCGATGTCATAAGTATCATAGATTCTCTTTTCAACTGCTTCACCTTAACTAATTGTGCATGCTTCTTACGGTTTGTCGCACTATGCATATCTGTTCATGAGCGGGAGTACAATGCCTGAGTATCTTGAGAGGAGCTTTTTAATTTTGAATGTCGAGTTGTCCAAGGCAACTTAAGAGTCACATGCAGATAGTAAGGAAACTCCTTACTCGTAGACTGTCTCTATCTCATGGTATTTCTAACAGGAGCTAACCCGTTATTTTATGCGCTGATTTTACCAAAACTTAACGCCTTATCGTATATATTTGGCTGTGATGCGTGTACCTAGTATACCCTTATGTGTGTCAGGATTGATACCTTTGGATTGATATATTTATACCCCGCCATATATTTTTTAGCAAGTTCCTATCTCACTCAAAAGAAGAAGTGAAAACCGTCTTATATACGGGAAACCACATTCAAATCATTTTCTTAATACTCTTGGAAAGATATGGATACATCTTTTCTTTTCCCACTCCAGATATGATTTTTATCTGTAAACTATTGTTATCGTCCAAAATGTTCTTACACTCTAAAAATGTTGTCTGGCTTTAAATAATCTGAGGAAGGCCGTAAAAGAACTAATAAAATAAAATATATATCGATGCATCACCTGAAACTATTTACTGGAAATTTTCGATTTGTAAAAATTACAAGGTAAAAGTTCTCTTTCTAACACACAAAAATTCCCAGTTTCAAAAAACACCTAAGTAAATCTGTCTATAATGTAATCTGTTTATACAATGTGCTATGGGTAAATTGTCGCCATTTAACATTTTTAATTTCGCGCATGCGCGTTGTTTGTTTTTGATTTTGTCGACGACACAGTATAGTAGGGCCAGTTGGGCGCCGTCTGTGAGAAAAAAAAGAGTACCATGACGCAATTCAGTCAGCCAGAAATCTGGAAATGGCATGCTGTGCTGCTTGGCATTCGCGCCGGAAGCAACAATATTTATATACATTTAGGCAGCATATTTTTATTCACGTATTTTCAACCTCATCTGAGACATTCTTGCGGGGGGGTTAAAATATCTGTGGATATGTATACAGTAAATCCAAAATAATTTTTAACTGTTTGTAACAAATTGCTCCAGCGTTTCAAATTCAAAATTTTCAATTATGCAAGGGAGGTAACTTTTCTAATTTAAAAAAAGAAGAAGATTTTTAATTATATTTTTTTCAATTTAGTATTTGTATATAAAACATTTCTGTTACTAAAATTTAAGAACTTTACTGCTATACTGGTAGTTGACTTTATTTATTTTTAGCCGCAATTCTTTTATATAAAGGGTTTCCGGTATTTTGAGTGTTTGCTTATTATTATTTTGATGAAGTACTAATGATTTTCAGTTGTTTAAACTGTGAATGGGGAAAATGAGTGTTCCTTTAAATGTTCTGAGATTGAACTATGACCTTTCAACTGAAATATAAACCTTCTCGTCGTAATGGGGAAAATAAAAATTATTTGAAAGAATATTTAGTTATTTATCTTAATCAATTTTCTGCAGCCACCAGGAAATTAATTAGTGGACTTCAAAGGAGTAAAACTAAATTAAATAGATATATATATATTTATATATATATATATATATATATATATATATATATATATATATATATATATATATATATATATATATATATATATATACCGATTTAGTTCGGAAATCTTTTTTTCGTACAACTGACTCGGGTATTCTGAAGTAGCTATTTATTGAGAATTAAATGAAGGAAAACAAACCAGTTGATGACCAAAATTAGAATCTAAGCATAGTATCCGTTCAATGTTAGTTTTTCTGACTTGGCAACTTTGGTCAAGGAAGAGGGTGAGTAGAAAAACAACTCGTCTCTCTCAACGAATCAGCAAAAGAATCTCAAAAAATGGCTTGAAAAAATCGAACTGTGTCTCATATCTGTGAGTTAATGATGAGTCGATAGAGGTCAAAATTAAGAACAAAGAATGATCAGAAAGAAAATGACTCTTATACAACCCACAATGGCTTTTTGCCAAAACAAAATGTCTTTCTTAATACATAAAACTACAAATCCATTCTGAGAATAGAACTGAAGCGGCTAAGCTACTTACGTGGCCATCTCCGAAATGAGAACCTACCCACACGAATAGCAACATTATGCGACGAAAGGTTCACAGCCACACTAAAAAAAAACCTTCCAACAAAAACATATCTTACGTCAAATTTTGGAAAGTGGTTCGGTCCGGTAATCAGGATGATCACTAGTTTAGTCTTCTGATATCTTATTAAATTGAAAACACCTAGCCTATCACCAAAACAGATTCCGACATTTATTTTCCCCTGGTGAATATCAGTAAGTGAAGTGTACTTCACAAGTATGGAGCAAGCGACTGAGACAAGGGGAGTCACTGAATGAAGAGATTACATTTTAGACAAAGATGACAGAATAATGCTCTCTATAAGACAGTGACCACTGCTCTTGAAAAGTCATAGAGACAGAGAGGACCCACAGAGAACAACGACAGAAGGCGCGCGTTAGACTCTTTTCCTCCCCATTGACCTACGCCTCATATCGGCTTCGTCTATAGCAGTAGGTTCGGGAATAAAATTTTATTTATTTCTACAGTCGGCTCATGGTTTTATTTCGTGGATAACGATCTAGATGAAGGCTTATTTTTAAGCGACAAACGTTTGACTGAGAGAACGAAAGTAATGCTTGGTCTGAGCTGGTTGCACAAGCTACACCCTTTTCGGTTGTAGAGTCCCTGCGCAAGTGAGCACCTGACTTTAACCCTAAGCCCCCTTAAATCTTCAGTCGCTATCTCCGGTAAGCTTGTTGAGTAACGCTGACCCTACGATCATCCGGCTTTCTTTTCCCTCCTCAGTTGGAGCTGATGTATCTTCTCGGTAGGTTTAATTCAGCTTTCCCAACATCATTCGATATTGGGGTTAAAGACGATGTGGTGGACCCAAATGTACGTTGTGTTTGGTTCTCAGTGTGGCGCCAGAACTTTTTTCTCACCTGAGTCCATCCTTCAAATCTACAAATCAACCATTTGTCCTTGCATTGAATACTGATGCTATATATGGTCTAGTGACCCCGCTTAACATGTTTGCCTTGTGTGGCAATCAGTCTAGGCGAAGGAAAACTCAATCTCCTGTAAATAATAGGATAAACTTCTAAAGACTCTTTTACAATAATATCCCTTCAAAGGGCATGTATACATTTTCCTCTATCTATGGCATAAATAGCAGCGAAGATACGATTTTTTGTCTAACATGGCATCCAGTCTAGGAGGAGAAAAACGAATTTAAATTCCTGTAAATACTAGAGAAAACTGTTTGTTTGTTTTGTTTTGTTTTTTTTTTTTGTTTGTTTTTTTTGTTGTTTTTTTTTTCGCTTTGGTATAACATGCTGTCTTGATGGGAAACTCAAAATTCAAAACTAGTTGAGGTTCTTTTCCTCTTAAATGCTGTATCCATTAGGGAGGTTGGTGAGCACGCGCAGCTACACTTCTGATCCTTTGCATCCCTACTGAAATTACATAAACGAACATCACGCAATAACAACAATAGCAAACCGACCCCCCACATTATGTCCGGTAGAATCATATATGAATAAGGGAATCATGAATCGAAAAGCGACATGATCGCCCAAGCGTGCATCGCGCATGGCACCTAAGGAAGGATATTAATATACATTAATTCTGGGGTGATCACTTTAGTACTTAATGACAATCGGAAACCGATCCCCCACTGCCTGTCCAGTAGAATCTTAAATGAATAAGTCAGTCATGAATCGAAAATGTGCCGGTTTTAAGTTTTTTAATATAAATAGCTTCTAGGCAGAATACACTATGAATACTGCAGTAATGTTCTGAAATGCCTGTAAAGGAACAGCTTTTTTTCACACTAATGCGCGCATGAATATGACCTCATAAATAGAGAAAAACTTTCATAATTGATCATTTTCACGTTTTAATGAACGCTCAGCACATTCTCAACTGTTTTCATTTAAAAACATAATGAAAAAATGTTACGGTAATGGATAACAAAGCACAGCTTTGTATAAATACTTTTACTAATGAACAACATGTAGTTTTTTACTACTTGCACCCCTGAAGATGATCTTGGAAGGAGATCGAAAGTACTTGGAAAATTAAAATAAAAAAAATCTAAACTGTTATAGTACATTTCTCACATCATTTAATATCATTATACGGAAGGTTATTCGTGAGTATGAACGGATTTTGTTAAAAATTAGCAGACATAATATCTGTAAATTATTCAATCAGACATGCCAAAAAGAGAATTTGCTGACTAAATACACACACACACAGAGATAGATTTCAGTTTGTTCATATATAAATATGAGCTAGCTGATATGGTTATATATATATATATATATATATATATATATATATATATATATATATATATATATAAAGAGAGAGGGGAATTTCAATTTGTTCATATATACTGTGCTTAGATAGATAGATAGATAGATAGATAGATAGATAGATAGATAGATAGATAGATAGATAGTGATATAATGGAATATGCGTACACCTGTGTTCTCCCTCACTGGAATATGATTGGCTGGTGTCCGTCATAAATACAGACGGACGTGTAGGAGAGTCAAGAGCCTTAGTCTGTGAGCTAAGTCTATAACGACGCCCATTGGACTACGTCATTGATCTACATTTCTTAACTACGACTATGACGCGTACTAGTCGATTACTTCTACGGTATTCTACTTGGTTATAGAAGCCAAAACCACTTAGCTACTTCGTTCAAATATATCCCTTTACGGGACATATCAGATAGATTGAAAGATGGGTTTGACCGTCTGAAATTATTATGCAAATCACATAAAGGTCAATGGCACAAATTTGATTTGAAATATTTTTGTCAAATTTTCAACGATTAATTTTGACATCAATACAAAACTTTTGATAAATGTTTAGGCAGTTTCAATCTTTCTCATTAAAATTATTGGATTCTTTTATATAGAGTGCAATCTAAAGTTATGCAGATTGAACTAATATAAATTTATAGTCCCTGATATTTACTAAAATCTGTAATATAAGTTGAAACAGATAATAAGAAATTATTGTGTGAGAGAATATTCATACTAGAGATACCAAAGGAGCATCGCAGAAATAATCAAACGATAAAGAAGGCTTGTTAAAAATATAACTAAGTTGAGAACTAGAAACAAAAGAAATACCTTCAAAACGTATCTCTTCAAGTGGAACGTAAACTAAAGCGAATTATAACGAGAAAATCGTTTTCGATCTTTAAACGGTCTGAGTCCATGAGGATAAATGTTTAGAAAACTTCGCAAATTAGGATCGGTCAAGAAACTCCAAATGAAGCAAATATTCCAAAGCATCGAAGTAGACCAAGAAATACATGAAAATTGATTTTTCTAAAGTAGATTTCATGGACCAAATTCGGGTGAAACACGATTGACCTGATGGATGGATTCTAACCTCTGCAAATGTGCCTATGGTCAAATGAACCTATCAAGGAGGCAGTGTTATTATATGCACTGGAATTGTCGACGAAACTATTATAGGAGCATTCAAATTCAATGAAAGTGTTATACTGAACAGTGATACCTACTGAGAAGATTTTATTTGAATGATACAAGTCTCAGCATCACAGTTTCAAAGTGATGTGTATATTTACTCAGAACAATGTTTCTTCTCTTGTATCTGATGTTAGCCATGATTTTATGAGCGTAAACGGTTTACACGGAAGAAGATAATGGAATGACTTCTATCAAGTCCTTATCTGAATCCGATCAAAAATTTATGGCCAATGGTGAAAATGAAATTATATGAACTTGGCAAACAGTATGCCGGCAATTATATAAAGATGTAAATGCTTCAATCCAATAATTTTAATGAACCTCGTTGAAGTTACTTAAAAACTGGATTCAATAAACGTTTAATTTTAATGCTGTTTGTTTTTCATTGGTTCACCAATGAAAATCAAAAACACAAAAATTAAGACATAGATAGATAGATATGAACAAAGATAGAAGATAGATAGATGTGAGCAGGCTTATATTAGAAAGTTTAATGGCCATCATCAAATCCTGATCTGAATCTGATCGAAAATCTATGGTCAATTGTGAAAATTAAATTATATAAAGGTGGCAAACAATATGGCAGCAAAACAGACCAATGGGAATTAATTAATACCACCATGACAGAATTAATAATCCCACCATGTCGGAAATTTTTCCTACAGAAGTAAAAAAAAAAATTGAAAGTAACTGAAAATGTAACTCAGGCTTTGTTTTGAGGTCGAAATTAATCGGTTAAAATGTAACAAAATATTTTCATAGCGAATTTGAGTAATTGAGGTTTATGTGATTTGCATAACTTCAGACGGACTGTAGATAGATAGATAGATAGATAGATAGATAGATAGATAGATAGATAGATAGATAGATAGATAGATAGATAGATAGATATGAACAAACTGGGATAGATAGATATGAACATATAGAATAAATAGATATGAACAGATAGAGAAGTAGATATGAACATAGATAGATAGATAGATAGATAGATAGATAGATAGATAGATAGATAGATAGATACGAAAAGAATTAAATATTAACAGACTTAGATGGATAGATATGAACAAACTGACATAGATAGATAGATAGATATGAACAGACTGACATAGATAGATAGATAGATAGATAGATAGATAGATATGAACAGACTGACATAGATAGATAGATAGATAGATATGAACAGACTGACATAGATAGATAGATAGATAGATAGATAGATAGATAGATAGATACGAACAGACTTTGATATATACAGACTTAGATGGATAGATATGAACAGACTGAGATAGATAGATAGATAGATAGATAGATAGATAGATAGATAGATAGATACGAAAAGAATTAAATATTAACAGACTTAGATAGATGGATAGATATGAACAAACTGACATAGATAGATAGATAGATAGATAGATAGATAGATAGATAGATAGATAGATATGAACAGACTGACATAGATAGATAGATAGATAGATAGATAGATAGATAGATAGATAGATAGATAGATAGATGAACAAACTGAGATAGTTAATAGATGTGAACAGATTGATCGCGAGTGAAATGAAATATATTTAACGGCAATATTCCTAACCTGAATAAAAAAAAACAAAAAAAACTAGAAAACAAAAATCACACAGCAATTCGTTTTGTCTCTTGAGAAATTATTTTCAAAAGCTTCATGAATCATGAAAAGAAGGGGTCGTCAGTAATATCACATCCACAACTGCAATCGGCATCGAGGTCATGCTGACCTTCGGGGCAAACTTTTGGCATTCGAATCGAACTTTAATATCAATATTCAATGTTTGAAAACTTTCCCTCAGCATCCGATGAGGAAAATGCAAATTTTATCGATCACTTTTTTTTAAAAACGGTGTGGTCGGGTAGGGATTTCCAGTCTTACAAAGAAGATCCAGTTGTTCCAGAGTCTTTGAATTAAAATTCCCTGCCCAAATGTTGTAAATGCAGATTTTCTAATATTTTGGATGTTAGAAAAATAAGGACGATTGATCTCCGTTCGACAAACCTTTTGAGTCAAAGTTATTAACATGGGGACAAAAGTACAAAAAAAGAAAGAAAGAAAATTAAAGAAAGAAAGAAAGAAAGAGAACATAAGGGAAAAAAGAAAGGCAAAAAGAAAAATGAAGAAAGCAAAGAAAGAAAAAAGAAGAGGGAAATAAGAAATTATGAAAAAGTAAGAAAAAATCAAGAGAATTTAAGATGAAATATAAGAAGGAAATAAAGAAAAAGAAATTAAATGAAATATAGAAATAAATAAAGAAAGAAAGAAAGAAAGAAAGAAAGATGAAGAAAAAGCAAGAAAGAAAATAAGGAGAATTAAAGGAAGAAAGAAGGAGAGAAAGAAAGAAACAGAGATAGAAAGAAAGAAAGAGAAGAAGACAAAATAAAGAAAGAAAGAAAGAAAGAAAGCAACAAACAAAGAATAATGAAAAATAGGACAGATGGAAATGAATACATAAAAGAAGTAAAAAATTGTGACAAAGAAAGAAAGAGAAATTAAAAAAAGAAAGAAATAATGGGGAAAAGAGAAATGAAGAAAAAGTAAGAAAAAATAAAAAGAAGATAGAATACAAGAAAGAAAGAAGGGAACAAAGAAAAAGAAAAGAAAATTGAAGAAAAAGCAAGAAAGAAAAAACAACAACTAAAGAAGGAAAGAAAGAAAGAAAGAAACAAAGAAAAGTTGAAATGGAGATGTAATTCTGAAAGAAAGAAAGAAAGAAAAAAAGAAGTGTAAAGTAAAAAAAATAATTTTAAAAATAATCAATAAAGAAAGAGAAATGAAGAAAGAATGAATGAAAGAAAAATAAAGAAAAATAGGAAAAATGGAAAGACAGTAATAAAAGAATGAAAAAATGAAGAAGTCAGATTTTTCTTAATTCTTAATTTTTTTATTATTTATTTTTTTCCGTTGCATCTTTCTTAAGAAAAAAGAAAAAAGAAAGACAGGAACATTGATAAGGTAAAGCAGAAGAAAAAAAAGTTGAACAAGAAAAAGAAGCGGCAATAATATATTCAGTGAACCGAAATACATTTAAAAGCCTCAAAAGGAAATCTATTAAAGAGAGAACGAAATATGATAAAAGGAAATGAACGAAAGCGGAAATGGAAGAAAACAAAAAAGAAAAAGAAAACAGAAAAAGAAATTAAAAACTAAATCCAGAAAGAAAGTGAATAAATGAAGAAGAAAAGAAAATGGTTATTAAAAGAAAGTAACGAAAAAAGAAAGAATAGAAAAGTAAGCCTTTGGGTAAAGAAAAAACAATGACACAAATTTAGAAAAACGGAAATTTGATAACCAGAAAGAAATAAAGAAAGGAAGAAAAAAGAAACACAAAACAAGAAATGAAGAACAGCCATATCAAGTAGAATGACAAAAAAGAAATTTAAATAAAGAAAAGAAAAAAAAAACTCATACCTAACTTCCCAAAATTGATTTTCTTACCGATTTTACTTCGACCAGAGAGGACTAGAATGACCTTAACGATTGAGAGAAAACCAGAACGCTATATTGAATCTCACTGGCGTTATGAGCGTTCGACAATATCGGAAACCCTAAAAGTATTATAAGATAGCGTGAAAACGCATTACGTATTTATTTCAACATATCTCTGCAAACATGACATTTTTCTTTCCGTGAAACGCTTAAAGACATGAGCATTTTCACCCACACACATATATATGTAGATGCCTATATAAATATATGAAACGTGGACACTGATGACATCACTGAGTGACAACAGTCAGCGTCATGGTTGATCGCAATCTTCAGACATGTAGATTGCGTTCAAGCATTCAACTGACTTTGGTCAATCGGTGTTGACATCTTTGTCAACACTTCTTAAATTTACACACGCACTCTCCCGGATATTGTGAATTTTTACCCTATAAATATAGCATACTACATTGTATCAACACACACACACACACACACACACACATATATATATATATATATATATATATATATATATATATATATATATATATATATATATATATGTTTCCTGTTTATACGTTATTTTCATAGATAGAACTTATTTAAGTAAATCCCTGTTTTTTAATTAAACAGTATTAATTACATTTACCGACAGTATTAATTACATTACCGACAGTATTAATTACATTTACCGGCCTATCGTAGAAAATATGTAATCCTTATGGGAATCGTCATATAGACTGGCATGCTGTTACCATTCAGCCACAGAGAAGCGTCTGGTTAGCAAAGTCCGAATTCTTGTTTATAGACATAAACTTTCGACAATTTTTCTCGATCGATCATCTCTGCTTACGAAATTTCTCGCACATTCAGGACGATAAATGTAATTAATGTAATTAATAACATTTAATATAAAAACAAGGTAAACAAAGAAACAAAGAAAATTTTGATCTTTAAAAATTTAAATGCAATATCAATCGTTATCTTCTGTTGTTTTAATTCTTATTGTTTTATTGCCTTTTCTCCTTAACAGTAGTTTTTTCTCATATTCTCTAACACTCCCTTGCGTCCTAGTGGCTTTATTGTCTTTGATCTTCATAGATTTAAATGCAATGTCAATCGTTATCTCCTGTTTTCTTAATTCTTTTATTGTCTTCTCTCTTTAATATTAGTTTTTCTCATATTCTCTAAAACACAATAATCTCTTGCATCTTAGTGGCCTTATTGCCTTGCTTGGTGTGAGATGATTGAAAAAGGACCTTCCGTGACATGTACACAGGTAGGAATCGTATGGTTCTTTATGACAGCATAAGTGTGTACGTACGTACGTGTATTTGCGTGCGTGCGTTCAAGTCTTATTCGACTTTTAACGATTTTCTTCATTTTTCCGTTCTGCTTATAGATTTTCTCCTTTTTGTGTCTCGCTTTGAAATTAGGATTTTGGCGCGAAATATCAATTGACTTTTTTCCACTAACGAACACGAGAAGCCGGAAGATATAGTCTCGTTCCATTGCCGTTTCACTCAGAAGCGCATCGTGTTTCCCGCCAAAATCGAAAATCGTGTGCCAAGCACATGTGACCCGATCGAACTTTCGCGCTCTCTCCTTTTTGTTCACTCACTTCTTTCGCCTTGCCTGCTATTGATCATCATCATCATCATCATCATCATCATCATCATCATCGTCGTCGTCATCATTATGCACGTAATCAGCATCATCGTTATCGTCTTCATCTTCTTCATTATCACCGTTATCATACCCACCAAAATCCTCGCCGTCATCTTAATTATCGCCATTGTCATCATCACTATCATCGTCATCATCTTTAATTACGTCATCATCGTAATCAGCCATTGTCCTCATCATCATTATCTTCGCCATCATAATCATCACCATCATAACTATCGTCATCATCTAATGACGTCATCATCGTAACCAGCCATCGTCCTCATAATCATTATTATCATCATAATCATCAACATCATAACTATCGTCATCATCGTAATTATTTTCATTGTTATCATCACTGTCATCGTTATCACCACCATCGTTATGGCTAATATCATTGTCACCATTATCTTCGTTATCGTCATCATCGCAACGAACGACATCATTGCCATCATCATTATCAGCGTGAGGTTGTGATCATCATCATCATAGGTATTATCATCGTTGTCATCATAACCAAAATCACCATTGTCATCATCACCATCCTCATCATCACCATTATCGTCGGTGTCATGATGATCATCGTCATCAGTATTATCACTGTCATTATTATTTTGAAAAAAGAAGAAATTTGAGACGTTTCAAGTTTTCTATCAATTTGTCTTTGTGGCGTAAAAGTGACGTGCATCTGAACGCTTAGAGTTTGTTAGTTGTCTATACATCACACATATATATATATATATATATATATATATATATATATATATATATATATATATATACATATATATATATATATATATATATATATATATATATATATATAAGTATAGGATTGGTGTATACGGAATAAATTCCAATAATCAAAAATACTATTCTTAAAAGAGTGCTAACTACAGAGTAAAATAAATATAATATAATCGAAAATTATAACATAAAAATTATGACATAAACATGTTATAAAATCACTACCAAAATAGACATTTTGTTTCAACACTTCTGGTGTCTTATCAAGTGATGGTGTTGATAAGACAACAGAAGTGTTGAAGCAAAATGGCTATTTTTCTAGTGATTTTATACATGTTTATATTATAATTTTCGAATAAATTATATATATATATATATATATATATATATATATATATATATATATATATATATATATATATACTTTAAAATCAGGAGGTCAGTTGAATCCGCTACCTTCGTTTCAGACGATTTTTATCAAATGACCTCTTAACGCTTTATTTTTTGGAAAAACCTAAGAACACTATATTATTATTTTCAAAAATAAATAAACAAACACACAACATCACGCTTAATATAAAAGGAGGATGAGAATGTAAAGAAAGAAATTTTAATTTCTCAAAATTTCATAAAATTAAGTAGGCGTTAGGTAACAGATGTAAAAAAAAATATTTTTCCCATGATTTTCTAAAAAAGAAATTGATAAATAATTTCATTCATTTTTTAATAAGTTCTGAAAATTTCATTAAAATCTAAGAATTATTTGATTTTTGCAATAATTTCCAAAACAATGTTTTTTTGGGTTTTTTTTTTTGTTTTATTTTGTTTTTTTGTTTTCTCACCGGAATAAAGACGCTAAATTTCACATACAAATCTTTGGCCGACCCGCTGAAACAAGAAAAACAAGATTTCTAACCAAAATTTCGAACATGCGAAAATAATCTAATAAAATAAAAAAAAAAATATTGCGGTCTTTCCCCTTAGTAATGATAGAAACATTTTTAAGATGAAACTTCGTTTTTATAAAATTTTTGGCTTTTTTTTATCATGGCATGAACTTTTTTAGAAAATTTTTGGACCTACTTGATATAATGTCATTAACTCCAGTTAAAATAAAACGATGTAATTCAATATTAAGCAAAGGTGTAATTTCCTTCAAATCTATTACAAGAGACTAAATTCATTATTTTTGATTGAGGCAACAATACGAAAGTGGACTGAAAAGTTCATAGGTTGACAATGATACTCTCATCGAATGTCACTAAATGAGGCTAAGTTTTCAACAGAATCCTCTTTGCGATACGCACACTTCTTTCATCGGTCTTGCCATTCCTGGATCCCATCCTATTGCATCCTATTCTTAAAACAATGTCATTAACAGTAGATATAACGTCATATATTACTGCACCAGTTAAGTGTTCTTTCATATTGGGGAACGGATGATAGTTATCTCGGATCAAATCAGGAGAATAGGGAGAGTGTTCATCCAGTTCAAAGCCACAATTAGGTACAGAAGCCATTGATGACAAGGGTTTGTCTGCTGCAGCATTGTCCTAATAAAAGAAGACCCTTTTCGTCAGTTTTCCTGAGGTTCTTTTTTTTAAGCGTTTTACCAAGGCAAGGCCGGAAGCCACTAGCACGCAAGGGGTTACAGAGAGTTGGAGCGAGAGCAAAGGGGAGTGATAGACGAAAGGATGAAGAGAAGGATAGGGGATAGATCAAGGAGACGTCGATTAACATTACATTTGAATAGTTGGAGATTATAGCTATCAGGGAAACAAGAAAAGGGGGGGGAGTTCGACAGGCGAGATGTGCAAGACATGAAGATATTAGAGTAGAAGAGACAGATACATTTAACTGTTTCGACAGTGAATGAGTCAGAGCGAGATGCCAGCCTCGTAGGGCGCTTGAATTCATGAAGTCTGGGAACCAGCAAAAGCAGCTCATCGAAGCAGTTACCATGAAAGTATTTGTAAAAAAGACAGAGGGAGCCGACGGCACGTCTGTGAGTTGATAGTCTTTCATAAATGCCTCAACAAGTTAGCATTGATGATAGTCAATAAACACTATGACTTTCTCATCAGATAAAACGACCATGATCTTCTTTGGAGCAGGTGAGGTGGTGTATTTCCCCTGCATGGATTGTCTCTTTGTCTCTGGTTCAAAGTAATAGCCCAACCCAGGGTTTATGAAACGTTCAATGAAAATATCTGGATCTCCCTCAGACAATGTCAGATTTTCCCATTGATGGGATTCGTGTGGGAAGACGTGGCACCCGCCTAGTATAAACCTCCGTCATGGTAAGTTCATTGTACAAAATATTGTCAACTCCTTCACAGGATATAATACTAGCATTGTCTTTTTGATTTATGGTCAGCAGGAGAACATCCATTAATATGTAATGAATACAATCAATGTTTTCCTCGCTGGTGGTAGTCGAAGAATGTCCAGACGTTAAGTTACCTTCAAGACTCTTCACCTCACTCCTAAATCCAGGTGTCAATTTTACACGTTTGATAAAGCTAAATTAATTAATCCATTAAAAGCAATCCTATCAGTATGGATGTCCATGAGGGTTAAAACATTTTCTGAAGGAACTTGATAACAACACGATACCAGTTATTTACGAGAAAAAAAAAGTCGCTACTAGTTATTGTGAAATCTAATTTGAATACTCAGATGCCACTTGACCCTAAAGAAACAATGCAGTTATTAATAAGAAGTGTTGAAATGAATGCATGCAAGCTTTCACAGCTCTAGCATCATTCGTTTATAGTCAGCCAATGAACTTTGCATCCCACCCTCGTACCTGGAAAGAAACAATGCAGTTATTAATAAGAAGAGTTGAAATTAATGAATGCAACATTTCACAGCTCAAGCATCATTCTTTCATAGTCAGCATATGAACTTTTCAGCCCACCCTCGTACCTGGAAAGAAACAATGCAGTTATTAATAAGAAGTGTTGAAATTAATGCATGCAAGATTTCACAGCTGTAGCATCACTCATTCATAGTCAGCCTATGAACTTTTCAACCCACGTTATGTAATACTAATGGAATGATATTGAAATACTGGGATGTTAATGTAATATTGAAATACTAATGGAATACAGGAATACTAAAAGAATGATGGAATACTAATGGAATATTCGAATAATTATGGAATAATGGAATGGTAATGAATAAATACAATACTAATGGAATACCAAACGAATGAGGATGATTTACCACTGTGTACATAATATGGTGGAGCTGCAAAGGAAAGGATTTTCTGGAGTGCTATGATCACCAATGACATGAAGGGACATGGCACATAGAAGAAAAAGAATTTGTAGCACTCATTGTTCCTCTTGCTGCCAACCAGTTATATTTATCTTCTAAGACTAGTCCGTTAGTCCTTTCTTCCTGCTTTCCTGTACTATCTTGGTCAGGTGTTCCTTCAGTTTTCTTTCTGCATCTGTCATCAGCACAATGTCATCTGCGTATCTCATGTTGTTAAGATTGTGCCTAACAATAATAAATCCAGATGGGACATCTAGTTCTCTTATGGTCACTTTGCCTTAAAGTTAATCAGCTCAACTCATTAACCACTACCCAACGCTGAGAGGCGCTTACTTATACTGTTTGTTCACTACATATAACACATTTTTTATTGAATAACCTTTGATTGATTTTATACCAAAGAAAAATGTAGAACAACAGAATAATGTATGTAATTATATGGAAAAAAATTCAACATTTATGACCGAGCAGCCAGTGCAACTGTAGGTTGCAATTTATACAAACCTTTAAAACGATTTTTAATGAAAATAGGTTTCACAACTCCAATAATTGTTATCGCTCTTTCCTGTATCGATGGGATTTCCTTCCTAGCCTTTTGTTTGGAGTAGTGTGGAATACCAATATCTTATCATTATTCTCCTTTTCAGTAAGATATTTTTTAGATTTTAATTTCATTTATCTCTCTCCCTTTCTATAAATATTTTCATGGCAATTGTTCGGGTGTGCTCTTCGCTACGGTACCTAGACTTTTTGAATTTAAGTACAGTACTAGACTGGCGTCAAGATCTCACCAATTTACAGTTGAGGTGGTTAGATGTATCTGTAAATTCTATGCTAACAGTTTCTTCTCTCACACTTCTCGCTTGTAGACCACACTTCCGGTTCCATGCTTTCCAGTCAAATTTAAACTGCAAAAATATATATGCTATGTCAATCGCTATCTACTGTCTTCCTGATTACTCTTTCATCTTCCTGCTCATTATTAACGCTTCTATTCCTAATTCTTCCACACCCAGTAACCCCTTGTGTCTTAGTGGCATTACTACTTTGCATGGTGTGATACCGATAAAAAAAAGAAAGAAAAGTCACAAGGGGTTACTGGGTGTGTAATAATTAGTAAACAGAAACATCATTAAAGAACAAGAACAACAGAAGACAGTAGATAACAATTGACATTGCATCAGTGACATACAGAGGTTTGGTGATGTCCGGGGTTAACTCTTTCATTGTTTGCCCCTAAGAATCAAACAGGGTGGGGTTGCTACTACTAAGAAAATGTAAGAAAAAAGACTTTTTAAATATGTAAATACAGATGAAATATGAAATAAATACTCCAGAATCTATCTAACATATCTATAAGTCTACCATTCGTCCACGCCTAGAATATTGCTGCCACATATGGTCCGAAGCTCCTGTAACTTACCTTGAGCTCCTTGATAAAATCCAAAGAAGAATCAGCAAAATTATTGGTCCTGATCTGGCGACTCGGTTATAGTCACTTTCCCACTGGCGTAAAGTGGCCTTTCTATGTCTTTTCTATAAATACTTTCATGATAATTGTTCCGGTGAGCTCTTCGCAATGGTATCAAGTTTTAGTCAGGGGGGGGGGGGGCGTGCATGATGATCTGATTGACGATCTCGGTCTGACGAAGCAGAAGTCTCGCTCAATATGGCCTTGGGCGCCCGGGTTGAAATGCCTCAATAACGATGAGGCATCACTCACCTGGCTGGTGATTCGTAGGGCTCTCTGGGTCGCCAAGAGACTCTGCTCAGCTGGCTTGAAGAATTCTCCAAACTGCCGACGTTGTAGTGGGGAGGTCCAGACCTTGGGTCACGCCTTCTTTCATTGCAGCCAGGTAGTGCCGTTGGTCAAGTTTGTTGAAGGCCTCATGGTCCGCATTCTGCAGGGAAAGTGCTTTGTCCTTCAGGCCGTTTCTGTTTGTAGCAATGTGGCACCGCCGCTGACAAAGGCTGAACAGTATGTGTTCCACTGCTTGCTAGGCGTTATGAGAGTCGTGATTTGGACGACACGTCAGAAGGGATTCTATGGAGGCGAGAAGTTCACCTCTTCCCAACTGATCTTGTACTTTAAGCATCAGCTTAAAGTCAAGATTAGGACGGAAAGGCGGCGGCTCACTTCATCAGAATTCAGCAAAAGGTGGATGAATCTGGCGCGCTTGTGTCGTATGAAAGGGGCTGACCTTGAGTGGCACATTGATGCCGGTTAGGCATCAGGATATTGCTCTTCCTGGGTTGAACTTGTGCAACCCATCCCGAAATTAGGCTAGCTTAGGTTTCCATTTTTGATGCTTTAGTTTCCTTTTTTCAGTTAACTTAGCTAGGGTATGTATGCTCATTGGCCCCTTTTATTTCTGTCCCTAATTTTCTTTAAGTTTTTATTTCCCCATCCCCTCCCTCGTTAGGTGGTCAGTGATGTCAGTTCGCTGGTGGATGCGGGGCGCCTTTCGTTTCGCGTGAGTGGTTTCGTATTTGTTGTCGTGTCTGAATGAGTGCATGTCAGTGTGAGTGCTTGGGATGAATGAATGTTTTATACTATTATAGTCCCGCATTGATTTCGGCCAGTGAAGTGATGTTTCTGCCACATTTAGTGATTGTGGAGGTTTTTATTACTAATCTTATTTTCTTTAGTTTCTTGTAAATATTTTTTGTATTCATATTGTAAATACTCATTGGGGTTAAATTTTAGAATTGTTATTTTATTCCCCTCCCCACAGACAACGAATTGTAAATATGGGGACTAGTTAGTATTTTCATAGAGACAAAGAGGTATTATGGTGGTTGTAGTAAGAAAGGTACGTATGAATGTGTTGTTTTGGTGTGAGGAATATTGTTTTGTACGATTGGCTCAGTGCTTGCGGCTAGCTAAGTTATAGTTAAGACAGAAGAAGACCGTCCTTTCCCCAATCCCCTTTTCGGCCTTGTGCCACATTTCTGTAGATAACAGAATAAATATTGCTCTTCGCAATGGTATCTTATTTTCTTTTTCAATTTAAGCATAGTACTAGCCTAGCGACGAGGTCTCACCAATTTGCAGTTGAGCTGGCTAGATGTAGTGCTAAGTTCTTTACTAACAGTTTATTTTCTCGCACTTCTTCATGCTTTCCAGCCAACAAATTTAAACCCAGTGCCAATCGATATCTACTATCCTCCTGATTATTCTTTCTTCTTGCCGCCCATTATTAATGTTTCTATTCCTAATTCTTCCATACCCTGTAACCTCTTGTCTTAGTGGCTTTACTGCCCTGCATGGGGCGATATCAATTTTTAAAAAAATATGTATTATTCATTATAGTTGTTGTTGTTGTTGTTGTTGTTGAAAATACTTAAATATTTAATGTTACATTTTTAGTTATTAGGTTGGTACAAAAATAATGACGTAATATTGTCCTTTTTTGACCTTAAAAAATACGTTAAAAAACGACATTATTACGTCATTATTTTTGCACCAACCTTATAGTAAAATCAATCCATCTTTGTAGACTTCTTACTTTGGCAAGTGAACGTGTAAATTGAACAGCAACTTGACGCCGGACAAGACCTCGAGTTATTGCAAGTACAAACATTCACGGACAGATTTTCGCTTTAATTAAGTTAGATCAAGGCGAGAATTTTAATTAATTTAGCTCAAGGTGAAGACTTAATGAATGCATTAATTAGCAGAGCGTGCATTCATGCCCACAGGCAGAGGTTTCTTCAAGGAAAGCTTTGTTGGGTTCTCCCTTGCCTCGCACTAATATGTAGACATAAATATTAGGTTGGTGCAAAAATAATGACGTAATAATGTCGTTTTTTGACGTCAAACAATACGTCAAAAAACGACATTATTACGTCATTATTTTTGCACCAACCTAATATTTCTTCCATTTTTGAAGCTGAAATTTGGAATTGTCAGACTCTCATCACATCTGCATTGCTGGTAAGGACGTCGTCTAATTTTCTCCTTCCTACAACAAAATAAGAGCGAAGGAGATTTCCATATAACACCTTCTTTTTTTTTTTAAAAATGGCCGTTACTTTCTGACTGATACTCGTCCGCGTGCATGTATTTACCATGCTCACTTTAATCCTGATCTAGGGGCGGGAAATTTAGGAAAGCATTTAAAACTATCGCTTTTACCGGAACTTGAACATTAACTTTTGGTTCCGATGCCCCGTTCTTTTTTGCTAAATGAAAACTCTTATAACAAATTAAAATATAATATCACCTTATATTAAAAAGTTTTAATTTCAAATTCTATTTCATTTATGATCTATCATTTCAAGAAACGGTTCTCCACAATTTCCATCCTTTTGTTACTATAAGTACCTAAACACTTTACGATCTCTCTTTGAATTCTACTTACACAAACTTGTTGAGTTACATGTTATTTCCTCCTGCCTTCAATATATCCTGTTAGTGTTCTGTACAATATATATATATATATATATATATATATATATATATATATATATAAAGGCTCAAAACTAATATTCCATGGTTTTAATTTATTAAATTGGAATCGTAATCACGATCCAATTCATCAGACCTACAAATTCAAAAAGAAATCGGAAAATATAACTCCGGGTATAAAAAACAAAATTTTAGTAAGAGTGTATGTGTGGGAGTGGGAAACAAGTGTGAGAGGGAAATGTATGAAAGCTCTAGAGAGAGGTGTGACGAAAGAAAGAAGAACAGGAAAGACATGAAGGTGAAGGTGGGGATTAAAATTTAACAGAGAAGTTTTAAAGAGAGGAGTTAAATAACGGTTCAAATGAGTGAGATACAGATAAATATGAATTATTTTTCGATGCATAAATCACTACTGATTCACTGACCTAAAATTAAAATTAAAAAATAGACTCCGGAAATGTTTGGATACATTTGTGGTGACATCTAATAATTTATAACCATGGAATATTAGTGTTTGACCCTTTTATATTATATTCTTGCTCTGTCCTGGACATTGAGTTCTACCTGGATTCTATCTTCTTGGAAGTTATATATATATATATATATATATATATATATATGTGTGTGTGTGTGTGTGTGTGTGTGTGCGTGTGTGTGTGTGTGTGTGTGGTATAAGAAAAATGACAATAGGAAAAAATTTTTGCTGACGCGTTTCATCTTCCGACTTAACGCAAAATTGAAGCGAAATGTTATTCAATGAAATTTAAAAAGAAAGCCTCTTTTGTGTAAGCCTTTTCTGGCTAATGTTAACTTCCTTTACTAAATTTTTTTTTCCATGTCGACAATATAATTAAATTCCCAGAAATAATTTTGTGCATATGACAAATTGCTAGAAGAATAACAATAGAAAAAAAATCTAAGTTTTCGTAGTTTTCTTTCCGTGTCTGCTATCAAAAGTGTCATCTGCATATCTTATGTTAATATTGTGACCGCCAATCCTTGTAGGAGATCTAATTCTCTCAGAGATGCCTCGCTGACTACAGAAATCAAATGCACCACAATTAATAGCTTCATCCACCGCAAAGAAAGTTGGTTCCCTATGTCTCGCCAAAAAGTTTTTCTCCCCCGAGTCTATCCTTCAAATCTATAAATCAACCATTCGCCTTTGCATGGAATACTGCTGCCATATATGGTCTGGTTTCCCCCGCTGTTCGCTTTAAGGTCCTCGACATGCTCCAGAGACGCTAATGCAATGTGGTTAGTCCTAATCTAGCGTCTCGTCTACAGTCGCTCTCTCACAGACTCCCTCTGTCTTTTCTACAAATACTTTCACGGGAACTGCTCCGACGAGCTACTTTCGCAAGTTCCCAGACTGCATGAATTTAAGTGTGCTACTAGCCTGGCATCACGGTCCCAGCCTTTCACTGTCGAAACGGTTAAATGTGACCGTCTATTCTACTCCAATAGCTTCAGGTCTCGCACCTCCCGTCTGTGGAATTCCCTTCCTATTACTTGTTTCCTTGCTATCTATAATCTCCAACTATTCAAATGTAATGTATAATGTATAATCTCCAGATGCCCTGACCTATTCCCTGTCTCATTCTCTTCATCCTTTCCTCCATCACGCCTCTTTACTCTCGCTCCCACTCTGTAACCCCTTGTGTACTAGTGGCATTGAGCCTTGCTTGTGGCGAAATGCTTAAAAACAAATTACAAAAATGATGAAAAAGCAATAAAATATCATACATAGTTATATTAATTTTGTTTTAAGTATCGCGTCCCTTCAGAACATGGTTAATCATGGCTTACCACGTTTCTTACAGAACTATATTATATTTAACCCTTTATTATCTGTAGTTTAAATAAGTCTGTATTGCTACGACGTCACTTGTACAAATCAAGATACCGCTGGTTCAATTCGCCGTCCTTGCTTTCTGAACACGTCACAACGTGTATCCGTCTCCTTTTCACTGCTTCAGCCCTCTTTTATCAGGCCAACACTGCTGTCAACCAACCAATCAGCGTTCTTCGCTTTTATTCTCAGTTACCCAGGCAAATAACCTCCTCCAGTTCGACCAATCAGCACACGACTTGCTATTGGCGGAAGCATGGCAAACTGTACAAAAGCCCTCTTTACCGCACATACAGCTAGACGGGAGAGTAATGCCATCTTCACGGGGCAAACTTGCCGATGTCACGTAAGACCCTTATTTTCCTATGCACCAGATGCAAGCCACTCTGGCTCGCTTGCTTCTATGGAGCTGCCCACCACATTATCCTACACAGACACTGTTCTTCTATCCATTTATATTACCTGGTTTGTTACACGAAGTTATCTTCTTTTTTTCTCTTAACGTCAATGTTCCGTCTGTGTTAAATACTCCAAACCTTCTCTACTCAGAAATCTGTAGCAATTTCAACAGTTTGCTTTCATTCTAAAAAGTAGTCCTTAAAATGTACTCATTGCTCGCATGCTCCCTCCATCGTAATTTTCATAACCTTCTTTAGAACTAGATGTCTGCTTCAGCTGTGAAGACTTTTTTCAGGAGGCATAATCATAGAGGAAGATATATGCCAATTACGCCGCTACATTTGGATTGCATTACATTTTGATATCTTCTGTCTCGCGTTCATTCATGGCTCTCCAAAACTTCCTATCCCTTGTGGCCATTAGTAATTTTTTCTCCTTTTGCTTAGCCTATCCGCCTTTCGTCCCGCTATACATCCACACGGGCTCGTCCAGCTATACGTCCACACAAGATAATTTGATCTAGCAAAACAAGCTTGCTAACCATTTGTTTAAGCACCAAGGAAGTCTTCAAGAAAATGGCAACAGAAGAAAACTTATACACAAAATCAGGAAACGGTAGTTGAAATTTTTTGGGAACATAATGGCGTTCTGTGTATGGTGATAAACTACAGGGGGATTGAAAAGTAACTCCCTTTTCTATGTATGTATAGCCAGGAGTCCTGTCTTAACACCCTGTGATTTAAAATGAGTTAAATGAGCAAGTCTACTATACAAAACCAAGACTTTGGAAGAAATTGAACGGCGAATGCAAGAATTAATGTCTTCCATACCGGAAGAGTTCCTGGTGAAATCAGTTGACGCGATTCCTGGGCAGCTCGAAAATCTGTTAGCGAAATCAGGTGCCCATATCGAATTTTAAATAAAATCTCATGCTAAATGCTTTCATCACATATCCATTTCTTGTAAAAATTATAGTTAATAAATGAATTATAAATATTTTAATATGGAGAGTTACTTATCAAACACCCAGTATCTTACGGCGAAATAATGTACAGTATTAAAATTTATTTGACAAATAGAAGATTTGTTCCCGCCGTTGGCGTTAGCAATCACAGTATACCACATTTCTCTTTCCTTATTAAGTCAAGAAAATTTGAAAATTTGAAAAGGTTGAGGGTTCCTAAAATACCAAATACAAGACTTTGGAAGAACTTGTAGGGTGAATACAAGAATTTATTTCTTCCAAACCACAAGTGGTCCTGATGAAATCAGCTGGGTGGCTAGTGAAGCTATTAGCGAAATCTGATGACCATATCGAATTTGAAATAAAACCTCATGCTAAACCCTTTCCTCTCATATTCATTTCTTGTAAAAAAATTTTAGTTAATAATTAAATTACAAGTATTTTAACACGGGGAGTTACTTTTCAATCACCCTGTATGTTCCATTGACGGATCGAGTAAGCACCAAGGAAGTCTTCAAGAAAATGAAAACAAAAAAAAAACTTATACACAAAATCAGGAAAAGGTAGTTGGAATTCTTTGGGTACATAATGATGGAGGAGGACATGTAAAATTTGACACATAACAGATCGAAGGCAAAAGGGGGAGGTTGGGGCTGTGGTCTGCCTATTTGCTAAGATTGTGTGATTGGATGTCGGGACGGGGATGTCAGGATTGGCACAGGAAGAAACGCTGCTATGGTCCAGGAGGGATAAGACGTTGTGGAGAGACCTGATCACCCGCGTCATGAATAGTCACAGCACAGAGGAGACAAATGAAAGGAAATTCTCAATCATCAAATCTAAATCCAGTCGAACATTTTTGCTAAGTCATTTCAGGCAAAGTAAGGCAATAAAGCCACTACAGCGCAAGGTTAACTCAGTGTGAGAGTGTATGAGAAAATTAAGCGTTATGAGAAAGAACAATAAAGGAAAAAAAATTAAGAAGACAGAAGATAACGAGTGACATTGCATTACAATTTTTGAAGATCAAAGTTGACTAGAAAGCAAGAAGCTGGGAGAGGGTTTCACAATTGAGAAGTGCGAGAGAAGAAACTGTTAGCTTAGAACTTACGGCCGGATCTAGCTAATTCTATTGTAAAATGGTGACACCTTGCCGCCAGTCTAATACTGCGTTTAAATTCGTAAAGTCTAGATAACAAAGACGAAAGCGATATTTATTTATATGTTAAATACAAAATGTGGCACAAGGCCAAAAAAGAGGAATGGAGAAAAGGACGGTCTTCTTCTGTCTTAACATTAAACTCAGCTAGTCACAAATACTGACCCAAACATACAACAATATTCCTTACACCAAAAGAACGCATTCTTACTTACCATTCTTACTTCATCCGCCATAATACGTCAGAATCTCCATGAAGTCCTAACTAGTCCCCATATGTAGAATTCATTGTCTATGGGGGAGAGGAATAAAACAACAATTTAAAAACTATCCCCAATGAGTATTTACAATATGAAAAAAAAAACTATTTACCGAAAACGAAAGCGATATTTATTCTGTTTTCTACAGAAATGTGGCACAAGGCCGAAAAGGGAATTGGGGAAAGGACGGTCTTCTTCTGTCTTAACTATAACTTAGCTAGCCACAAACACTGACCCAATCGTACAAAACAATATTCCTTACACCAAAACAACACATTCATACGTACCTTTCTTACTACAATCACCATAATACCTCTTTGTCTCTATGAAAATACTAACTAGTCCCCATATTTACAATTCGTTGTCTGTGGGGGGAGAGGGGAATAAAACCAATTACCAAAACGAAAGCTCATCAGAACAATTACCATGGAAATATTTATAGAAAAGCCAAAGGGAAGCTACGTTATGACTGTGGGAATATAACTGAAACCGAGTTGCCAGATCAGGACAAATAACATGGCAGATCCTTCTTTGTATTGTGATAAGAAGTAAAGATTTCTGTTTCTAAACAGAAGGCATCGAATCTTAAATATTTGAAACGATTTTGCACCGAATAATGATTTGAAAATATGAGTCGCAGATGATTTATTGAAGTTCCACAGAAGTCTGTTAGGAACGAATGTTCACGAAGGAACCATAATTAGTTGAGAAGGTCGTATATTTACGCAAAACTGATAAGAAAGTGTTGATAATTTTGGCAAGTGAAATTATGAATCATTTTAATGTTACCAAATGAAATTCGAACGATTAATCGAGAAAAAAAAAGTATTCCCGCTGTTGAATACTTGCGACTAAAGCGAGATCTGTTTGCGAGTGTGTTTTATTCGAACAAAATATAGCCATTTTGACAGAAATATAATGTGTTCGACATTATTAATCCCACAGAGAGATATATGAGGAATAAATGCAACGAAATGTGATAAAACCTCTGCACATTTTAAAAGCTGAACAATGTTATTTGGAGAATAACGACAAAATATGAATATTCCGTTAATCGATCGTAAACTTAAAGCTAACACTGTACAGATTTAGATTCCGTTATTCCCTCTTCCCAAATTTTCAATCCAAATATTTACCAATGTAAAAATAAATACACAAAAGTTAGCTGACCTCACTATATACAAAGTAAGATACTTATAAATGGTGTTCCAATAAATTGGACCGATTTTAAATGTGAATTAAGTTTAAGCGTCTAATGATTTTTTTCTTTTTCTTTCAGATTTAATAACTTAAGTCTTTGGTTATTTCAACCATGGAAAGATGAACAATCAAACAACGGGTTAAAGTTTCAAGAGTGCAACTGGAAAAATGGTTCGTAAATTCAAACAAACTGGATCGGTGGTAGATGTGAAACCACCACTGCGGTCCCGTTTACGCCGTTCAGCTGAAAACATTGCTGCAGTGCACGAGAATGTGACCGAAAATCCAGACACCTCTCTTCGTCATCGCGCACAGGAATTGAACCTCATCACAACAACATTACATAATTTTCAATTGCACTCTCAGTTGGTCGATAATGTTGATCAAAAAAATCGTGAAGTGCACGAAATGCATTTCTGTTTTAACATCCATTTTCATGATAGGCTTCAATAACGTTAACACGTTGTTTGATTGTTAATCTTTCCATGATTGAAATTGCCAAAGACTTAAGTTATTAAATCTGAAAGAAAAAGAAAAAAAATCATTAGACGATTAAACTTAATTCACATTTTAAATATTCCAATATTTTTTTTGCTTTAAATAGATTTTAAACAGTGCATTTATTTTCAGCTACTAGCCTGAATGTTCGAGAAATCTTACTAAAGTATAATATTCACTTTCCGATGTGATTACACCGTCTCAGCTATGTAGAACTTATGCCGTAATAGAATCTTGATCTCGTCTGGTCTGATTTGGTTTGGTTTACGGCATATCAATGGGTTATTTAATGTCGACAAGATTTTTATTGCTGGTAATATTTTTCCGAAAATGTATTGCTGGTAATATTTTTCTGAAAATATATTGCTGACAATATTTTTCCGAAAATGTATTGCTGACAATATTTTTCCGAAAATGTATTGCTGACAATATTTTTCCGAAAATGTATTGCTGGTAATAGTTTTCTGAAAATGTATTGCTGTTATTACCCTTTTCCTCAAAAATGTATTACTGATAACACTTTTTCTGTAATGTATTGCTGGTAAATTTTTTTTCCCCAAAAATGTATTGCTGGTATTTTTTTCCAGAAATGTATTACTGGTAATATTTTTTCAAAAATATATTTTGCTGGTAATATTTATTCCCTCAAAAAATTTATTGCTGCTATTAAACCCTATTTTTACACTTTCATATTGTTTTAACCCCAGTTTCAGGGTTAACTATTTTCCCATAGCTGGGGCCCTAACAGGTGCTACCACCGAGGGTCAGGGTGGACCTGGGAACAATAGCAATTAAGAGGTGGTTCCACGCTCCTCAAAACCTCCCGATCAGAGGCCTTGCTGTTGGACGTAGTTCATCATTTTACACAGGACGCAAATGTAGTTTAACGTCTTACCCAGAACTATAGAATCTTGAAATTTCATATCTGCTCACTAGTGTATCCAAACGTACAAAAAATGCAATTTCTAAAGAAGTAATGAATTTTTTTAATTGATTAATCCGACTGGTTGTATCACTTTAAAAGGATACTCGTATTTGAGTAGACGCTGCGTTTAATTATTAAACAGTACATTTATTTATTTTCGTCTGCCGGCCTAAATATTCAAAGAAAAATATGGGCTCTCGAACAGGAATCGAAACTGCCCCCCTCCCCCCTCAATAGATATGAAATTTCGAGAAATTATGACGAGATGGATTTTTGATAAAAGGCACTATTCTTCATTGCCTTATTGGGAAAGGCTCTTCTATGCTAATTCGGTATGAGCCCGTCGAATCTAACGACTGTTCCCTCTGCCCAGATGCAAGGATATTGGAATACCTACCGAAGAGGTCATATTAAAGGCACAATTCTTCATTGCTTTATCGGGAAAGGCTCTTCTAGGCTGATTCATTATGAGCCCGTCAAAGCTAACGACGGTTTCCGCTACCCGGGAGCCCGCATATTCGAATACCTGCCGGATAGGACATATTTTTCTTTAACAAGATTTGTCGAATATTCAGGCGAAAATATATATATATATGTATATCACGTCACTATTTTCCGTTCGATGTACGATCTTTGTCTACGTCAAGGTGGTCATTACTTGAACAAGTGACAAATTTAGGAACACCCGCTGGGTTAAGTAATCACAGAGGCCATATAACTGGCTTATGAATCGGTCATTAACGGTATCACCAATATCCTACCATCACTCAGCACGGTCAGTCTCCTATTATCTTGACTGGTTTGCTCTTATACCCGCTATATATATATATATATATATATATATATATATATATAATTATTTATTTAAAAATATGATTCCATCGCAGCATAAGAGTTCTCATGTTTCAAAACAAGAGCCGAAACTTCAATATAATTATTTGAATTAAATTGAATCAAAGTACCAAGCTTCGTTCCATCTTCAAGTGAGAAAATTTCGCTTGAAGATGGAACGGAGCATGGTACTTTAATTCAAATTTAATTCAAATAATTATATTGAAGTTTTCGGCTCTTGTTTTGAAACATGAGAACTCTTATGTAGTGTGTTGGAATCATATTTCTAAATAAATAATTATATTTATGCTCTACTTTTGTATCGAACACTGTTTTTTAAAAATAATAAAAATACTAAAGAAATTTTGGAAGATTTTTTACCTAACGAGTTCTTTCCTATTTTCTATATATTTTCACACACACACACACATATATATATATATATATATATATATATATATATATATATATATATATATATATATATATATATATTATTATTATTATTATTATTATTATTATTATTATATTATATGCGCGGTACTTAGTGGAAAGTGTTCAATATCAATGATAGAGCTAAAATAATCTGTTGTATAAATATTAGTTTGTAACCCTGAGTTTCACGCTTTTCGATGGTCGCAAAAGCGTGAAACTCGCGGTTACAAACTAATAAAGATACAACTGAATATATATATATATATATATATATATATATATATATATATATATATATATATATATATATATATATATATATTCGTTTCATAATTAGTAAGTTTCATACATTATTTAGTTTAATTATCTACGACTAAGCTAGAATGCTTAAATCGCTTAACAATTTAACTATTCAACTTATTAGTGCGTGGCGTCCAATCTTTTTCGAGTATGATTTACCTAAAATCTAAAGGCCGCTAGCCCTAAGATTGCCATTAACCAAGGAAGTCTATAAGGCAAAAAGAGTTAAGATTTTAAGGAAACTCTATATAGTAATGAGTTAATTTCATTATTATTGGATATTTTTTACGAAAAGAAACATTTCTTTCATTGCATTTCTCCATCTACAGGCCGATAGGTATTATTAATTTAACTGTTTAAAAGTATCTTTGATAATAAGAAGCATATACTGGGTGTAACAGCCAAATTGTCCAAATTGTGTAACATCATAATTATCCACTAAACTAATTGAGTTTCTTTTTCAAAGTTTTCATATAAGATCTTTAGCCATCTTGATACCATATGTCGTAAGATTATTTCATAAGAAATATATACCAGGTGTAGCACCAAAATTGTCCAAAGTTTGTAATACCATAAGCATCCGTCCAAGAAAATGTTTAATATCTAAAGAACAGCTCAACTAATTGAGTTTCTTTTATCCAGGTTTTCTGATAAGACGTTTAGCCAACTTGACATCATTTGTCGTAAGAATCACTGAAAAACCCTTTGAGTTATTCACCTAGCAAGAGAACTCATTCTGTGTCAGCACCACTATATCTTCCCAATTGAGCAATGGTCAGAGGAAAAAGATCATTCAGATATTCAGTAATGGTACCAACATTCATACACTGGCTTCCATCTTCAAAGTCCATACAAGAACCATGAAGTATCAAATGCCCCTTGAGGAACAAGATTTCAAAATTTCAAGGAAATCCAAGAGAATGCGTGAAGGCAGGTACTTACTATCCCAAATAAAAGAGTTACAGGAATGTTTCCACCAATGAAAATGATTATAGATAATATGTATGCCTTCAGAACGAAACTATTTTGAAAGAGATTATATGCCGAATTTATATGTGTTATAGTTTTCTTTTTATACCTCTATTCCCGATACTTTTTGATTAAACCTCATATATATATATATATATATATATATATATATATATATATATATATATATATATATATAGCGGATGTAAGAGCAAAACTGCCCAAGTAATATAACAGCATAATTATCCATCCCACAAAATGTTTAATATCTAGAAAACCACTAAATTTATTGAGTTTCTTTTTTTCCAGGTTTTTTACCATCTTGATACCATTTGTCGTAGGAATCACTGAAAAACACTCTGGGTTATTCAGCTACAAAGAGAACAATTTAACATCGTTTTGTGACAGCCCTTCTGTTTTCTTAAGGGAGCAATGGTGAGAGGAAAAAATCATTCAAATATGATCGTACGAGAAAGATACTGGGAAATTTGTTTGTATAAAAACAGTAATTTGACTTTGCTAACTAGATACTTCCTCTATAACTAAGTGGAATAGCACGTCAGATAAAATGACGGTTCTGTATAGGATACAGGTTCAATTCCGGTCTATTATGAACAGAGCATTTACTTAAATAATTGTATCTATAAATATAACGTATAAACAGAAAATATATTAAAATCATTGTCGAACTTAGTCCATTCCATAATACATACATACATGAATGCTTGTATCCTGTATAACAGTATCCAAACCAATGAGTTTTTCCAAGGTGATGCGTGTTGAATTGGGCTTTTTCGTGTCGATAATTAAAATGTTGACTTAGTAATCTACTTTAAAGTAAACGATAATAGGGAAACCTCCATTAGTACTAGAAAGAGGGATAACAGTTAATGGATTTGTGCTGAAACTACAAACGTTTAATGAATGAGGAATAACCAAAACACTGTGTGTTCTGAAAAGGCGGAGAGCAATAAATTATATTAGCTTATCGGATCTGTCAAGCAGAGACTCTCTCTCTCTCTCTCTCTCTATATATATATCCAAATGAGATCAACGCTAAGAGTGAGTGATTTCTTCATGCCATGAAAAAACGGAACATAAACAGGTCATCATTGACAATTGCGGAAAATATTGACATACCCACAACACTATTTTTAATTCAGACCTTATCTTCCCCCACCCGAACATTAACTTTCGGAAATGAGGTAAAAATTTGTTTTTAAATTTCATTAAAAAATCATTTAATCACTAGTTAGTTAATATCGCCTGAAAAAGTACAATCATCGTATTGAAACATGAAAGTTTTTGTATAGCGATTTTAAAATGTTTTTATTATAATCTCTTATATATATATATATATATATATATATATATATATATATATATATATATATATATATTATTATACAGAATAGAAATCCAACATTGCTTCATTCGAATAGATATTTCGGTCAACACGACTTACTTATTAGCTTTGTCAACTCTGAGTGGACAAATCTAATATGTAAATCTTGTTGACCGAAATGTTGCATTTATATATATATATATTAGAACCGTTGATATTTGTTGAATATTTTTTTCATTGTCCCAAGCGATTTCGGCCACTTCCTTAGCCATTTTCAAGGGGTGGGCATCAGTTTTCCGTCGTGTTTTTGGCTGTTTAAGAATATATGTATTTCATTTGTGCTGCTTTGAATTATTCCGAGACTTCACGTGTTGAGCGCGGCTAGAAATTGCTGGAGCATTTTTATATTTATAAAAACTTTTAACACGTCATTGCCACTGTTAAATAAAATGAGATTGATAGTAGGAGATAGCTGTTTAAAATACAGTGTCTCTCTAGTAGCGACAGGTATATATACTGGGTGTAACAGCAAAATAGTCAAATTGTTACATTAACTTTGAACCGATATATCTTAGAAATGATTAAAGATATCTTACTGGATTTCTCCAAGGTTTTTAGAATGCTATTGGACTTTATTTTAAGTAATAATAATGTATAATTACTATCCAAGTTTGACAAAGGGATCGTGTTGAAATCGGTCATAAACGAAAATGACATGTTCATCGTTAATTATTCATTGCTAAGGCTTGGAATATATATATATATATATATATATATATATATATATATAGGTTTCACTTGCGATTTCGCTTTCAAGTCTTTTTTCACTGCTTTTTAGATTGTCATCGCTGAAACTCCTCTCTCACGTGCCAAACGTCTTATGTATTGAGTTGGATCTTTTCTAATTGATCTTTTTAGCTCTAAGTTGAAATGATGATGTTTGGCTTAAATGATTTTCCTCCCCATAAAACAGATAGAAATGTAGTGTATAATTTTAGTCGCATTTTGTGCAACATTTCGAAAGAGAATGTCTTTTTTATCACCGGAAATAGCGAACCGGATATAGTTTGAAAATACGCTTCTGTTGCCTCTCGTTCGTCCATGATGCTAACCAGATATTTATCTTGACTGGATCTCAACTCAAACGTACCTGTTCTGCCTCTTCTCAGCTGTTTTCTCCAAATTAGACAAGGTTCACAAAAAGCCAAGTGCTTATAAGCATGTTGAGAAAATCATTATGACGGCCATTAAAGTGAATGATACCAATCCCAATAAAAAGCAAAAAATAGGTGTGGCAATTATTCTCGCGTACGTAACAGAAAAATTGGCAGATGAACTGAAAAAAGAGACACTGAGAATAGGAAAAAAAAATGTCCTATTTCTCTTATTTCTTTCTTATTTTATCATTCCGAAGTTGTTCACCATTGTTTTTGATCTGCTTCTAAAAGGCCTTCTCCTTTCTTAGGATGAAATAATGGTACACAAATACAATCAGATTAAATTTAAGAATTTATGCTAAAATAACTGTCCACCCGTCATTACAATTCATATCAACCCTTCCACATATCCCAGAACATAAAGGTCTTACTCTATTCGAGATAGGTATCGTATGCGGAGTGTAAGTAAAGTGCCACACTTGAAATAAAATGGAAAAAAAAAAATGAGATTAAAAGAACACTATTTACATTGTTCGGTCTATGATCCTCATCTTTGTTGCCATATTTATCCGAACTTTTCGGCCGTTGTACGCTCCGGACTTCTTCAGGTGGTTAGAAATATCGAACTGAACCCTTTATTTTGCTCGACTGTTCTAGTTCCACGTGCCATGTCTAATGGATGTCAGTTATCAGTTATCCCGATAACTCGAAAGCCTATTGGAACTTAGGACAGCGATAAAGTGCAACACTTCTATGCAATCCATTGCTAAAGATGCAAATAAAGGAATCGTCTCCCTGTACCGTTGCAGAAAGTACCTGATTCTTCTTACTATCCTCTACTTTTCCAAGATCCAGATCAGGAAAAAAAAATGAAGTATTGCTGCCATACATAGGCAGGAGCTTCCCAGTCCTCACTTTCCAACCTCGATAGAGTCCAAAAGCACCTCCGCGTCCTTGTGGGAGACAATTTTTTTTTCCAACCTGCAACCTGTTTCTAATAGACGAATGTCCCAAGCCTCTCGCTACTCAATCGCTATTTCCATGGAAAATGTTCAGACGAATTACATTCTTTTCTTCCACAAGTTCTAACCTTCACGGCTAGGACCCACCTCGACATGCATATTCGTATTCGATTGGTGAGATATAAGTTTCACTCAGACACGAACCGCTGTTTTGTGTAATCGACTCCCCAGAGGATGCTTCCTTGATCACTACAATCTTAAACTGTTCAAATCTTGGGTTTACCGATTTCTTCTCCATAAGAGACAAAATTTATGGGGATATGTGTGGAAAATAACGGTTAATCCTATACCTTAAAAGGTTAAGATTGCAGTGATCAGGGAAGCATCCCCTTGAGAGTCGGTTTCGCAAAGCAGCGGTTTGTGAGATGAAGCTGCTCGAGTGGAACTTACATCTCAACGATGAAATAATAAATTCTTCCAGTACGTGTTATAATAATAATAATAATAATAATAATAATAATAATAATAATAATAATAATAATAATAAAGAACAATTAAAGCTAACAGCCTAGACATTTTTATTAGAGACCGCAAACAAAAAAGAACTCTTTATTGATATGGCAGCCCCTGCAGACAGCAATGTATCTTTGAAGATCTTCAAAAAGCTATCAAAATACAAGGACCTTGAAATCGAAATTTCAAACATGTGGTACATGGGAACATCAACAATCTCTGTTGTAGTTGGAGCCCTCGGTTCGATTGGAAAAGATTCCAATAATCTCATTGAAGAGATTCCTGGTCGCCCATTCCTTAAAGAAATACCAAAAAATGTTCTCACGCGAAAAACCCACAACGTACGAAGGGCGTTATCTATGTAAAATATGTGTTTAGTTTTTCTTTTTTGGTTTTTTGGGGGTTTTTTGTTTTGTTTGTTTTTTAATCTTTTTTAGTTGCTCAATGGAAAAAAGTCATGATGTCATTTCTGACCTTAGATCTCTAAGCGGGACCTGGAAAGAAATGAGTATACACCAGAAATCAAAGGAAATAAAATAACAATAAAGAAGATATGCAAGAAGCAGAAGAAGTATGTTCCTAATGGAGTCGGGTAAATTTGTGTGTGTGTTTAAATGGATTCTAATGGAGCTGTGATCAGATAGATGTAGCGTAAGATGTCTGGATAAGCATGTGGTTGTGTAACCGATGTAAT
This sequence comes from Acanthosepion lycidas, assembly GCA_963932145.1. Lineage (NCBI taxonomy): Eukaryota > Metazoa > Mollusca > Cephalopoda > Sepiida > Sepiidae > Acanthosepion > Acanthosepion lycidas. Next base: position 43,844,920 of record OZ010596.1, on the reverse strand, counting down.
TATTTATGAGTCCGGTTTGCTCAGGAACACAGTTCCTTAAGGGGCATTTGAACTCATAGATAATGGTCGTTCTTTGTAATTTTGACTTAGCTGGTGTGTTGTTATTTTTGAGGATAAGGTTGGTTGTCTTAAATTTAGGAACATACTAGTAGAAAACACAAATATATTAACTGCATCCATCTGCAAAAAAAGACTAAAAATAATGGAAGCTTTAATAATAAAAAAGAAAAAGCCAACTCTTAACAATATTAACTACGAACAAGGCCACAATGTGCTAACCGTATTCGGAAATTAAAAACATCCCTAGCACACACTAAGACATACACAGAACGCACACACTCAAGTAAGGTGAAAAATCGGATCATCCTTCATGATGACTAAAGGTATAGCCGAAAGCGCTCGGAAATATAAAACATTTGGACAGTTCTTACACACCCTTTGTCCAGAGAAGAAAGCTCTTGTTCGAACACAAGAAAAATTATTAGGTTGGTGCAAAAATAATTTCGTTTTCTCACATAGTAACATATGTTAGAAAACGAAATTATTTTTGCACCAACCTAATAAATAAAAACCTTAACCGTAGTACCTTGTCTGTCGTTTTTAATGAAACATGCATATATATATATATATATATATATATATATATATATATATATATATTCAGGTCATCACACAGCGACTGGGTTCACTTTCATGTTTACATACGTATTATCTCTGAGATTTAGCACAGTAAACCATAAATATGCTATACCTAAACGTGTATATATATATATATATATATATATATATACATATATATATATATATTTGTGTGTGTGTGTGTGTATATATATATATATTTATATATAGGATATTACGCCGAAAACATGTCAAAATCGCTACACAATTGCAGTCGACTGCAATTGTGTAGCGATTTTGACATGTTTTCGGCGTAATATCCTAAAATAAATAATATTGCTCTTTGTATTGAGCCCTTTTTTAAATTACATGTCACGAACGCTGGAATTGCACTCTATTTGTCCTCGTCTTACCTTGATATATATATATATATATATATATATGTATATATATATATATATATATATATATATATATATATATATATATATGTGTGTGTGTGTGTGTGTGTGTGTGTGTGTGTGTGTGTACGTGTGTGTGTGTGTGTGTGTGTCTATTTTTTTACAAAATTTGATACACCGTGCAAAAGCTAGCTCTTCCGCAAAAAACACTTCTACGTTGAATTAAAAAAAAATAATTAAACAAACTCTCATTAATAATGACTTTTCCTAATTACATCGTTGATGAAAAAATTAGAGTAGCCTCTAGAATTATTAACATCAATCAAAACGAACATAATTCTTCTTCAAATAAACCTAAACATATCAAATATCAATTTCTACACCGTAATCAACTGCATCGTAAATGTAAACAAGAGGAAAAATTCCTTAAAAACCTTATATCTCGTGATACGCAATAACGCTTCTCCGTCAACTTGTGTTTTGTAAGTAAAACAGTATTACATATCAGTTTAAATATCATTTAGGAGAATGTATATCTGACTAAATAGTGAATACATATGTTGGATTGACGACAACATTATCAAGACGTCTTACACTTCATTTGCCGAATATAAGTTCTGTTGGACAACATTTAAAAACACATTCCTGCCCACTTACACAATACAGGAAAATACTTGCCGACAACACCAATATACTACACCATGAAAATAATAAACAAAACCATCAAATTCTCGAAGCCCTCGTTATCAAAATCAAACAACCAACACACAACAAAATTTATTATGAATATAGCAACAACATATTAAAATGCATATAACGTAAATGTCATTTTACATTTCTACCAATTTTCGGTCAGCTCCCTTATATTGAAACGCTTGTTTTGCAAAAATTGCAAAGCTACAACGGATAAATTAAAAATGTTAAAATAACTATAGTAGCAGAGCATTTTCTTCCGTGTTTAAAAAGATACCATCACAACGGAGTGGGGATTTTATCTCAGTTACAGTAAGTTTGTCTTTGTGATTTACCCCTGAATACGAACTTGGAGTAGATCGAAAGTACTTGGGCTAACAAAAACTACGGCGCCTTCCTTGTCGAATTTAATCTTAACACGAAGAAACTGATTAGACAACTGCAAAGGATGAGTATAAAATAGACACAATATGTCTATATTATTCAGTGAAACATGTTTGAATGAAGATATGCTGTCTATAAATATAATTATATATATATATATATATATATATATATATATATATATATATATATATATATATATACACGCGCGCGCGCACATTTGTAATTGGTAATGATTATTCCAAGGAAGACTTTAATGCAATGAGAACTCAATGTAAGTTACAGAGTAATATATAATTTATTTAAAAATCCATATTGGTTATAATTTCATGAATATTGTTATATTGATTCAGTTTCTTAAAAATATTCGGTCTGAAGAGATGATTTTTCTATCACGTCCAAAATTTTAGGTAAAATCTTTTCTTTTTTTTTTTTGAGTCATCAAAATTGACTTAAAATCAATAATGTCAGCTATTATTGACACACGACTTCAAATTTAATTTTAAAATATTTAACAACTTCATGACATTTTGCATTTAAAATTTAGAAAAAAAACAATTCTCATAAAAATGCATTTTTCATCGAAAAAAATATTTTGGCTTCAAATAAAAATGTCCTTAATATGTATTATTCAGAAAAGCCATTAAAAGCTTTTTTAATTAAATAATATCTTATTTTTATTATGTTTTTGTGCTTAACAATTCAGAGCTAAAGTTTGAGTCGAACAGTTAATCGATTTACAAAAAAGATCGATGATTTATAATCTTTAAAGTTTTCTACATTTAATAAAACCAAATACAAAGACTTACACTTTGGGATTTTCATGTTTTCATTAATTTAAGTAAGAGGGTGGGGGGTAACAGATGTAAAAAATATGATCATGAATTTCAAAAAAACAAACATTTCTAAAATAGTTTCATTCATTTTTAATAAGTTCTGAAAGTCTCATTATATTCCGATAATTATTTAATTTTTGCAAGAGTTTCCAAATGAATGTGTTTTTGAACTGAAAAAACGCGAGAAAAAAAAACTAATCCTAAATATTACGTGACCTTTGACCTAAA
>OZ010596.1:43814260-43836760 GCA_963932145.1 Acanthosepion lycidas | reverse complement strand
TAGCATATTTATGTTATAATTTTTAAAAAAATAAATAATTATATCTGCTCTACTCTATATTGAGCACTCTTTTAAGAATAGTAATTGTTGGTTATTGGAATTCATTCCGTATACACCAATTATTATATATATCTTTACAATTGGAATTAAGATACTTTTAGTTGATGACCATTTTCACTTAGGAATTTTAATGAGTCAGTTTTGTGAGTCAGTTTTAACATATTTCAAGTTTTATGTTGTAATAGGACTCGCCTGGATTATACAAACGGATTACTACCTGTATATGTATATATATATATATATATATATATATATATATATATATATATATATATATATATATATACACGTTTCATTAAATAATATAGACAAGTGTTGTCTATTTATTCTATGTAAATTTTTTCATAACGTCTGATAACTGGAGGAAATTATACATAGACTCACGGGTGGTCATGTGTGACGTTCAAAGATGCAGTGCGATTTTCGCTTCTAGTGTCTTATATGCACGTGTTTATCGTTGCTTAGAAATCATCTATGTAAACAATGACAGACTATCATCACTGTCGTGTCCGTATATTGTTTAATATGTTGTAATTGGCATCTTTGATAATGGCTTATGTAAGCCGAAAGCTTAGATTGTATTAAAAAAAATATGGATCAATATTGTGAATTTCTTCGTTCAATGATAATGTTATTAAACTTATCAGAAGTTATGAAAAAAAATTACATAAAATAAATAGACAACAGTTGTCTATATTATTTAATGAAACATCTATGAATGAAAAGATGCTGCCTAAATACACACAATATATATATATATATATATATATATATATATATATATATATATATATATATAGAAAGAGAGAGAGAGGAGTTAAAGATCAAATGTGGGTGGGAATCCAACAGGATGATAAAATAAAGAACATAAAGACACGTATATCAAACTAAAATGTTTCACTTTTATTAAAGCTTCGTGGAAGCTTGAGCGAAAACTGACAAAAAGACAGAAACACTGGTATATTCAAAAAAACAACTTGCTGTCTAGAAGATGTCGGGTTTTTTGCTCCAATCTGGACGGATCCTCTTCTGGTTCAAATACACGAATGAGGAGTACACAAGCAACAGTAACGAACAACAAACTCCAATATAAAAATTAAAAAGATTTAATTATAAATAGAATATCCATGAAAACATTAGTGCAAGAGAATGCGTGGAAACCTGTGTGTTATGCATTTCTGTGTGGAAATATGTATGCGTTACATTTTGAGATTAAAATTTGAAACAATCACTTATCTTCAGTCTTTCGCCTGAAATAAAATTGACTTTTCTCTTTTCCCTTTTCTCTCTCTTTCGTTTGTTTTATATTTCTCTTTGTTCTTTCTACTTTCAGGTGAGATCGTTCGCTCGTGCAACGATATCTTTTGATCTATTCTCCTTTCTTCACTGTTAGGAGTTTTGACCCCAAACGCTGGTCGTTTACTCACTTCTTATATTCAGCAAAGTAGAATTATTTATTCGGGTAAGATTCGGCGCCATGCAAGTTGTATTCTTCACTGTTATACGTACTGATACAAAAAAACTCGTCGTTTACTCGCTTCTTCCTATATTCAGCAATGTAGAATTTATTATTCATCCTTCATCTAATTGAATGTGTCACACATGATTGTCTTAAATGATTGTCACGCTTAGCAATTCACTTATGCATTTGATGTAAACAGTACAGTGCGTTGAGCTGAATTGGAATTCGTCTTCATCGTGTGATTTCCTTTGCTTTATTTTATACTATGTGTTTGCGTGGTTTGGGGACAGCATTCCTTCTCTTCAGTTCGGTGAATCCATTGGAATGTCGGTTTCATGGATAGTTCGATTCCCTCGATATTCGTGTCCCAACTTGTATTCTTCCAAAGTATCCCAATCAACGTTCGTATATGGTCACGTGATTCTTGAAGTGCGAGAATTTATTTTTAATTTCCATTCATTTCTGTCAGCCTGTCTGACCTTACTGTGTTTTTAGTCAGCGACTACTCTTACAGATTGAGAGAAAGAGAGTTAATTATTAGAGAGCTTGAAAAAGAGATCGTTCGCTAAGTGTAAATAATGTGAGTCATATGGTGTTGGTTGCTTAAGAACATAATATATATATATATATATATATAATGGACTATACTGTCCAACTCAGTTCCTAGAAAACGACGGCCATACACCTGCACATATGATTGGATAATAGTGGGGAAGTCTTGGTGCAAAACCAACCACACTTCTGAAGATCCGAATACAAGGTAACCAAGGATTTGAATTCAGATCCAGTGTTGTCCTAGATCATTTTCCATCCAAGGCTATAGAACCCAGTCTGTCCTGCCATTTACCCGTAGCCGGGGGGGGGGAGAAGAAGAGGATTCATACCTTTCCCAATGGTATTAGCAAATAAGTTAATGTCATGGATTCGACTGGAATTTGAATTCGAACTTGATTCTTCAATCCGAGCCGTATCCATTACTCTCTCTCTCCCTCTGTATATATATATATATATATATATATATATATATATATATATATATATATATATATATATATATCCCAATTTATACGCGTATTGTCGACACGGAAAGCATATGGACAGACATTAAAATATATAAAACTTTTCCTTTCAACTCATTCTGAAAAATTGGATAAGGATATGCCTTAAATTAATTTCAGTAAAAACAAGATGATACATTTTTTTCATTTGAATTATTCTGAAAATGAGATGAGGATTTAGTTTAAATTCATTACAGAAAAATGGGAAAATTATAAACAAAACATACAGAATAAATATTAACGGCATGTTCATTTTCATTCTTTTCTTTCTGAACCAAAAACGCCGGTTTAGCGGGAAAACTAGTAATTCTTTAAGCATACACAAAAATACACACACGCATTTCTTTCTTTCATTTTTTGATATGACGAAGCCTAGAAAGGCGAAACGCGTAATCAAATTTAGATTCAATAAAACGGTTTTTCATATTCATATCCATAAGGTTATATCTAATTATTCATGGATATATATCTTGAAAATAAGTAAAGAAAATTTGTTTAACATTTTTCTAAATATATTGATATATTTGCGTATATAAGTAAATATATTTATTAGTATATGTCATACGTATGTATGTGTGTGTGTGTGTGTGCGTGTGCACAAAGTGTAAGGACATTGTTAACTGAATCATGTTTCTATAGACACTTTGCCCAACGACTACAAAGCGGCCACCTTAATAAGATTTGGAAACAATACATTTCGTGACAAATGGGATTTTTCTAATATGGCCGTACGCACAGACGCACGATCACAGTAGAATTAGGCGCCGACAAAAGTAAAAAGGAAAGACATAATAATAGGTGTGTATATATAGGTGTTCTTTTTCTTTTCTTTTTTTTTTTGTTGATCAGACAGGATTTAAATGCGTATCTTTATATATATATATATATATATATATATATATATATATATATATATATATATATATATATATATATATATATATATATATATATATATATATATATATATTAGAACATTCGCTTTATGACCATGAGACTCGGGTTCGAATCTCACCACGGTTGATTTGTCAGGAGGGAGATTTCCTGATATTATCTGTGTGGAGGGGAACGATTGTAAATGAAATGACGATTGTGAGTGTAGATGGAACACTTGAGGGACCGTCGATACCTAGCACGAAATCACAAGTAATTGTGACCGAGGGTTTGAGTGTGCTGGCCTTGTTCAGATTGTGGATCATGCTAGATAACACGCTCTCTCTTAAGATCAACATAGTTACAGTATAAATCACAGGTGGTCTCTGTGGGTGTTGAACAAACACAAAAGTGCTAGCCGCCCTAGTAGACGGGTATCCTTGAATACGAGTGCCCAGCTATATATATATATATATATATATATATATATAAATATATATTTGGTTGGATTGATGTGAGTTTGTGACCCTGGGTTTCACGCTTTTGACAAACTGATTAATTTTTTAACAATTTTGGGTTTATGTAGATTGCGTGTATTAGTGTTATTATGGGAGTGGGGGGAATCGTCGTCGTGATGTCATCGTGCTAACGCAAAAATAAATGCTTGTTCATACGCCCGATGAGGTACGCAGACACACATACACACTTGGTCGTCCGTCGGGACTCATAATTATATAAACATGTTAGCTCTATCTCTGATATTGAGCGCTTTCTAATAAGTACCGCGCATATAATATACAAATAATTATATATATATATTCATTTATACACACACTTTTCACATATATATATATATACATATATATATATATATATATATATATATATATATATATATATATATATATATACATATATATATATATATATATATATATATATATATATATATATATATATATATCTTCGCTTTGTTTAAATTTATGGTAACCCCCTATTTTCTTTGCTTTTTTTTCGAAAAAACAGGTTGTATTTTGATTTTAAATCTAAATAACCCGTTCACTCGCCATTAATTTATAATTATGAGATGCATTGATACGCATCGAAATACGACTGGAATTGTGTAGCGATTTTAACATGTTTTTCGATGTAATATCCTAAAATAAATAATATTGCCGTAATTTGAATTGAGCCCTTTTTAAATTAAATGTTGCGAACGTTGCAATTTTATTTTATTCGATCTCATCGTACCTGGACACAGACACACATATATATTGTTTTGTTAGATGTGTTTTTAGTAAATTTAGTCGTTTCTTTACGGAAATATTTGTATATAAAGATGTTATATCTAAACTAGACATATATATATATATATATATATATATATATATATATATATATATATATATGTATTTTATGTCTATGTTTTTAACTTACTTAAAAGATCCCCAATTTTTTTATGCGAATAGTTAATTGTACCAAGAATTGAGCTTACAATAAAAAAAACAAATATATGACTAGTCTAAAGATAAAATGCTTATATATAAATGTTACTGTCAAGAAATTCTTAAATTATCTCCTAGGTTTATATATATTTGCATGTATATATGTAACGATATCAAAATTTATTTTTGTTCCACTGAAAATACTTGCATATTTCGTTTCTCACATTATTGAATGACTTTAAGCAATGTAAGATTCACAAACAGCACTTCTCTGTACACAATTTTATGATAATTAAAGAATGATGGTAATACACACATTATTGCGTGGGATATTGTGGCAAAAGCTAAGTCTTATAATTAGAAAGGCAATCAATGTAATTTAATTTATCCCTTGTAAAAAAATTAGAAAAACACTTAAATAACCTTAAATTATTAAACAAGAGAAATGTATTGATTGGCACATGTAGGCATAAAAATAAATATCTGTTCAAATACGTTGATCCAGATTATTCTTAAAGTAAATCTTTCCCGTTTTTTGGTCACTGATTCCGTTTATTTTCATATATATTTTTTAACTTAAAAAAAAGTATGTTTTAAAAAATCCTTTGTCTTTAAAATAAAATTATATTCACAACTTTAGATAATATTTTTTTATTTATTTTATATATAAAATAAAAATGCCGTCTAATTTAAACGCAACATATACTTTTAAAATAAAATCAACTGCAATTTCCATATAGACTGTCCCAACATTGCGTTAACCAGATATTTTTATTAAAATTTAAATTATGTAACGGTGAGCACCTGAATATGTATACTTAATAGCTCCGCTAGATTAACACCATCTCTCCATATGTGATATATATATCTACACACACACACACACACACACACACACACACACACACACACACACACACACACACACACACACATATATATATATATATATATATATATATATATATATATTGTGTATTTAGGCAACAATCCTTCATTTATTCATGTTTCATTAAAAACGACAGGCAACGAACTGAGATTAAACTTTTTATTTAACTTTTCTTGTGCTCGAACAAATGTTTTCTTTTCTGGACACAGAGTGTGTAGAAACTGCCAAATGTTCTGTATTTCTGAGCGCTTTCGGCTATAATTTTAGCCATTATCAAGGATGATTTTAATTTTGGTTTTTAATTGGACGTATGAGTTAACACATTGTGGCCGTAGTTAATATCATTAAGTGTTGGTTTTTTTCTTTTTTTTATTATTAAGTCCTCCATTATTTTTAATCTTTTTTTATATGTGGATGAAGTTATTATATTTGTATTTTCTACTAGTATGTTTCGGATGTAGTTTGGTTAGTTTGTGTGTGTGTTTAAATGTTCAGAGAAGAAAGCACTTGTTCGAACATAAGAAAAATTAAATAAAAAGCTTAATCGCATTACCTTGTCTGTCGTCTTTAATCACACACACGCATATATATATATATATATATATATATATATATATATATATATATATATATATATATATATATATAGCAAAGTAGAACTATCTGGAGATGTTCAACTCTGGATACCATTCCATAGAAAAAGAAAACAAGGTCGACTAAAGAAGATGTACATTGACCATCTGATTGAAGACAAGGGATGCAGGCAAAATGAACTTCCAAATGCAGTGAACGACAAGTATGGATGGCGGTAGCGTGTCACGAATTACTGAACTTTCTCGACCTGATGACGATGTATGCTATATTTATGGGTTAGACATGCCTTCGTTTAAACTACAGTCATAAAGGTAGACATCGTTTCGGCTTACACTAGATTAAATAAAAACGGTCGATAGAGGTCCTGTTTTACTTTCAGTTTTCCCTTCTTTCCTTCTTTCTTTCTCTTATCTCAGTTTATTTTGCTCGGGGTTTTTTTTCATTCTTTTTTTCATGTCCGTTTATCTAATTTAGTTTTTCTTTCTTTTTCCTTCTTTATTAATTCTTTCTTTCTTTCTTTCTTTTATTCAAGTCCGTTTATTTCACTCAGTTTTTTCTTTTTCCATCTTTTTTCATTCTTTCTTCTTTTTTTTTTTCTTATTGAGCCTAGTGTGGTAGACCTTATTACTGAGTAGTGATTTCAATCTTCACTCATGTCTATCAAAGACTGGGCTTTAAAAAGTCTGGACGGAGAAAACATCAAGCAGGTAGACGACTTCAAATGCTTGGGTAGCTATATTGCCTCCACTTCCAACTGGAAAAAAACCTGGGAAGTGTTTAATGAAATGAACAAAATCTGGATGTCAAATCTACCGGAAATGATTGAAAAGAAACATTTTCAGAGCCACAGTAGAGTCCGTCCTTGTATATGGCTCCTTAACCTGGACACTAACAGCTAAACTAGAAAAGAGGTTAGATGATGCTTACATACGAATGCTTCGAGCAGCACTAATCAAATGCTGGAAGTTCAAGGTCAACCAAAGAAGACGTACATTGACCATCTGATTGAAGAAACGGGATACAGGCTGGATGCGCTACCAAATGCAATGAACGACAAGAATGGGTGGAGACAGCGTTTAATGGAATGCCGAACTTCCTGGACTTGATGACGATGAGTTTTAAAGTATCAACCCCGAAGGTCTCTTTCTAGAGAACTTACAGGGATCTAATGTTGGCGTGTTCTAAGTCTCACTGACAAGACACAGAGTAAAGAACATTTTATCCTATCACTATGGACATTTACATCGTGAGACAGGCGTTGTCACGCAACAAAATTCTCCCCTGAATTTATTGTCGCGGGGAAGATATTTATCTATCAATATGCATCATTCATATGGGATAATCCTTTTGAAAGCCACCGAACACGGAGACGAATATATTTCCCCGTTTACGTTCGGATGTTAATGGCTTTTCTGAACATAGCTACAATTTTCGACGTTTTGGTTTCTCGTTATAAATTCACTTTTCATCGCCAGGGATTATATTGTCGTAAAGGAAAAAAAATATTTAAAGTCTGTCCGGCATTCTTTTCCATAAGTTAATATAGAAACATTTTTTCAAGTTTCCGAGATTTTTCCATAGTTTTGACAATGACGTACGACATTTGAATGACTGAACAACATGGTGTATTTTAAAATAAACTTTTCAGATGTCTCTAACTTTCAACGAAAATAGACGCCTCGGTGTCGGTTAATGGTAAACGAGCCTAGTGTGGTTGACCTTATTACTGAGTATTGAGTTCGACCTTCAGTCATGTCTATCAGCAAATTTCATGTTAAATAACGGCTGACATGTAATCGAATCAATCAAGATACAGTGATAAGGGCTTTTACTACAAGCTAAATGAAAAAGTATCCAACCCTGTAGGTTGAATAAAGGGTTTAATTCGAAATTCCTTGAAGGCTACCCAGATACTGAGACACTCGAAGAAAGCCAGAAGACATGACAAACGAAATTTTTGGAATCGTAGTGAAAAAAAAGATAACTTTTGATCCATGGCAAATAATATAAATGGTGATAACTCCCCATCCCGGGGACACAATAAAAATTTTGATATTTTGTTAGGTTTAGGGAATTTCTTTCTTTCTTTCTTGCTTCTCTTTCTTTCTTTCTTTCTTGCTTGCTTTCTTTCTTTCTTTTTTGCTTTCTTGTTTTTTCTTTCTTTCTTTGTTTCGTTTATATCCTGTTTATTTCGTTAGGTTTTTCTTTTTTTTTTTCTTCTTTCTTGCTTTCATGTTCTTATATTTGATTCAATTTGTCTTTCTTTTTTCCTTCTTACCTTCTTTCTTTCCTTTATGTCAGTTTATTTCGCTCGTTTTTTTTTCTCTTTTCATTCTTTTTTTTTTCATGTCCGTTTATCTAATTTAGTTTTTCTTTCTTTTTCCTTCTTTATTAATTATTTCTTTCTTTCTTTCTTTTTCCTTCTTTATTAATTATTTCTTTCTTTCTTTCTTTTTCCTTCTTTATTAATTATTTCTTTCTTTCTTTCTTTTTCCTTCTTTATTAATTATTTCTTTCTTTCTTTCTTTTATTCAAGTCCGTTTATCTCCCTCAGTTTTTCTTTTTCCATCTTTTTTCATTCTTTCTTCTTTTTTTTTCTTATTGAGCCTAGTGTGGTAGACCTTATTATTGAGTAGTGAGTTCAATCTTCACTCATGTCTATCAACGAATTTCATATTCGAAAAAACCGGAGGCCATGACGACCGAAACTCTTGAAATCGTAGCAAAAAAAGAAAAGGTGACAACATTAGATCCACTAAAAATAATGTAAATGATGATAACTACCCATCCTGGAGACTCAGTAAAAAATTTGATATTTGGTTAAGTTTGGGGAACTGGTGTTCATCGGAGAATTTTTAACACATTTTTGTAATTTTTATCAGGAATGTAGGAGTCATTTCTTGTTTTCAAAATGTAACAACTGGCGTAATGGAAAATATCCGAAATTAATTAACATAATAGCTGACGATAAAATATACAAAATAATTTTTCATTTATAAGCCGCAGTCATCAGGTTATTGCTTCTTTGAATTTATTTCTTTTTGTTTGTTTTTTATGACTTATATAGACATATATCTATATAGATAGATATTAATAGACTGCGATAGATAGATAGATAGATAGATAGATAGATAGATAGATAGATAGATAGATAGATAGATAGATAGATAGATATGAACAGGCAGACATATAGATAGATAGCTAGATAGCTGGATAGATATGAACAACAGACATACAGATAGATAGATAGATAGATAGATAGATAGATAGATAGATAGATAGATAGATAGATAGATAGATAGATATACTGTCGGATAGATAGATAGATATTTCTTTTTTCCTCCTTCATTTCTTTCTTTCATGTTCTTTTATCGCACTCGGTTTTTCTTTCTTTTCGCCTTCTTTTTGTCTTTCTTTCTTTCTTTCATGTTCTTTTATCGTACTTGGTTTTTCTTTATATTTTTTCCTTCTTCCTTTCTTTCATGTTCTTAAATCTGATTCAATTTTTCTTTCTTTTTCCCTCTTTCTTTCTTTCATGTCCGTTTATCTCACTCTGCTTTTCTCTCCTTTTTTTCTTTCTTTCAGGTCCGTTTATCTCATTCGATTTTTTTTGTTTTCACCTTCTTTCATTCTTTATTTCATATTCTTTTATCCCACTCGGTTTTTCTTTATTTTTCCTTCTTTTTTATTTCTTTCCTTCATATCCGTTTATTTCAGTCAGTTTTTCTTTTTTCCTTCTTTCTTGCTTTCATGTTCTTATCTCTGATTCAATTTTTCTTTCCTTTTCCCTCTTTCACTCAGTTTTTCTTTCGTTTTCTTTCTTTTTTTTCTTTCTTTCTTTCATTCCCGTTTATTTCACTCAGTTTTTCTTTCTTTTTTCCTTCTTTCTTGCTTTCACGTTCTTATCTCTGATTCAATTTTTCTTTCCTTCTTTCCTTCTTTCTTTCTCTTATGTTCTTTATTTCGCTAGGTTTTTCTTTCTTTTTTCATTCTTTCTTTCCTTCTTTATTTCATGTCCGTTAATCTCATTTTTTCTTTCGTTTTCCTTCTTTAGTCTTTCTTTCTTTCATGCCCGTTTATTTCACTCGTTTTTCTTTCGTTTTCCTTCTTTTGTCTTTCTTTCTTTCTTTTTTCTTTCTTTCTTTCTTTCTTACTTTCATTCCCGTTTATTTCACTCAGTCTTTCTTTCGTTTTCCTTCTTTTGTCTTTCTTTCTTTTTTCTTTCTTTCTTTTTTTCTTTCTTTCTTTCTTTCATTCATTCCCGTTTATTTCACTCAGTTTTTCTTTCGTTTTCCTTTATTTTTCCTTCTTTCTTGCTTTCATGTCCGTTTATCTGTCTCGGTTTCTCTTGCTTTTTTTTCTTCCTTTTCTTTCTTTCTCACTCTGCTTTACTTTATTTCATTTCATTTTAATATGCCCCCAAATAATTGAAAAATCCGTAAAAGAGTGCAATATTCTTGTACCGTCTTTCTCTTTTAATGTCTTAGGTGAAAAAAAAACAACGTCTTTCATCTGGAAGATACAACCAACAAAGACGCCTCGTTGACGTTATTACTTTATTTTTCTCAAAATCTAAAACCTATTTTTTTTTTTTACAGGACCGTTACTCACCCCCACCCCACCCACATCTTCAGTCATAATTCTCTAAGGCTTAATTGAAAGGAACCTGCTTGGAAGCACAATTCTACATTGTCCAACAGTTACCAAGTCAATAATTATCTTTCAGAAGAGTCATTAAATCGAGGCATATTCGGCGGACAAGCCGTGACATCATCTCGGCAGAAGAAAGATAATCCAATGCTGAGGTGAAAAATTAACATTCACAAGGAGAAAAATAAGTGACAATGGAAGAAAAGCCAAAACAAATTGATGAACGACAGCCAAATAAATAAAGAAAAGAAAGCAAAAAAAAAAGAAGAAAGAAAGAAATAGGGATTTAAGGAGAAAGAAAAAAGCTCGTCAGATCCGAGATTCCCCGGATGTTGGTTATAAGGAGATATAATCACGTGAAAATTACTGAGTGATTTGAAAACTTTTTTTCCCTCTGAACAGGTTCACATGAATCTTCTGAATTCAAAATGGTGGACGATGAAAGAGCATGTGTGAGTCGTGAAAGAAGAGAGAAAAAAAGTAAGATAATGTTGTAGATGAAAGAACAAAGAGAATCGTTAAGGAGGAGAGAAAAAGAGAATAATATTACAAAAGAAGGAAGGGGGTAATCGTAAACAAAGAGAGAAAAGAGGATAATGTTACAAAAGAAGGAAGCGGGGTAATCGTAAACAAGGGGAATAAAAGAAGATAACGTTACAAAAGAAGGAAGGGGGTAAGCGTAAAAAAAGCGGAGAAAAAGAGGAAAACGTTACAAAAGAAGGAAGGGGGTAAACGTAAATAAGGGGCGAAAAAGAGGATAGTTACAAAAGAAGGAAGGGGATAATTGTAAAAAAGGTGGGGAAGAGGATAATTTTGCAAAAGAATGAATGGGGTAATCTTAAACAAGGGGAGAAAAAGAGGATAACGTTACAAAAGAAGGAGGGGGTAAACGACAACAAGGAGTGAAAAAGAGGAACATCTTACAGATGAAGAAACAAGGAGAATCGTAAGAGAGTTGAGGAAAGGGGATAATGACACACCTGATCAAGGAGAGTCGAGAAAGAGGAGAAACGATGGGATAATGTCGGAGATGAAGAAAGCGGGTGTTGCGAATGAGAAAATGAACAAGAATCTTCTTCTATGTGCCTCATCCATTCAGAGATCATTGGAGATCATCCCTCGCTACGATTTCTTGTCCTTTGTAGCTTAATAAATTTTATCTTTTTTCATCTCTCCCGAAACCTGCTCAGCCATCCATTCGTCCCAGCTTACCTGGTAGGCTGTATGTTGTTTTCCAATGTCCCTCTTGCCCTCAATCTGTCCTGTGACTATCAAATTTTCCAGTCCTCCTTTCTTTATTATGCGCACTGGAAAGAACATGAGAGTTCCGAAGAATAAATTTGGAAATTCTTATATACATTTGGCTACAAATGTATGGATTACAACGCTTCGTTAAATCACTCAGCTTTCTTGCTAGGAAGAGCAGAAGCGACTTAATGCGACATAAGACGTAAAATGCGACTTTGACTAATACTAGACACAGATTTTGAAGAATACAGATTACACACAAAAACATTTTTGCATAATCTTTGCTACAGTTAAAATAATGCCTTACATTTTTAGTACAGATCATATACCGTACAAGTGTTGGCTGAAAAGTTCATAGGCTGACTATGAAGGAGTGATGCTAGAGCTGTGAAATCTTGCATGTAGCAATTTCAAATTCTTATTAATAACTGCATTCTTTCCAGGTACGGGGGTGGGATGAAAAGTTCATAGGCTGACTATGAATGAGTGATGCTAGAGCTGTGAAATCTCGCATGCATTAATTTCAACACTTCTTATTAATAACTGCATTGTTTCTTTCCAGGTAGGAGGGTGGGATGAAAAGTTCATAGGCTGACTATGAAGGAGTGTTGCTAGAGCTGTGAAATCTTGCATTCATTAATTTCAACACTTCTTATTAATAACTGCATTGTTTCTTTCCAGGTACGAGGGTGGGATGAAAAGTTCATTGGCTGACTATAAAGGAGTGACGCTAGAGCTGTGAAAGCTTGCATGCATTCATTTCACCACTTCTTATTAATAACTGCATTGTTTCTTTCAATTGACTGTTCAAAGAAGACTGAAAATGTAATGACTTATCTTGAAATGAAAATATTTGCCATCGTGATGTTATCAAGTACCTGCAAGAGAAGGGTTTTGCATACAAGAATAATTCGTACTGATATAATTGCTACTAGCTTTATTAACAGTGCAAAAGTGTTTTCCGTCAAAGAAAATGTTAGGTGAATGACAGCGGTTTTTTGAATTACCAAAAATTAGGAAATTATCCAATTTAAATGAAAATTTCACAACATATTCATTATTTAATTTTATAATTAATATTTTTTTTATTTAAAAAATCTGAAAAATTTTATTCTTTTCAATATTTTCATGACTAAATTTTACTCGAAAAGTATTTAAGTCGCAAATTTTTACATTTCTATAAAGATTATTCTCCAACGCATCTTTACTGGAAAAATTTTTTTACAACGATAACACAATGGTCTTAAAAATGTGTCTAAAACTGGTCTACCGCAGAAAGAAATGGCAACCTACTGCGGGAAAAATTCTACTTAGTCATCGAAAGATACATGACCGCCTAAGCGTGTATCACGCATGGCTCTGATTGATTTAATTTTTAGGGAATATGTTTCATGTGATTAAATCTTTAAACATTTTTTTTTTATTTTTTAAGCGATCATTTTCTCAGCTTTATGTTTCTAGAAATGTAAAAATATGAACTAGAATTATTATTTTAATTACTAACCGTTGGTTTCTAGTTAATATTAATATTAGTAAAAAGAAAATCAGAGATCCTACTTAAACGATGATCTCGGAATAAAAAAAAATACAATTTAAAAAAATAAACGCTACTGAAATTAGCACATCTTCCTCCTCCCTAGCAGGCATGGGGCCCCCACGCGCTTGATAGGTTCGGGGTTTTAAGTACCGGCCCTGTCGATTATTATAGTTGATGATTTACAATATAATTTAGGTAGAAAAAAGTACAAAGTATAAAAAGCAAAAAAAATACTGCTGAAACTAGCACTTTTGAGGCTCCTACCTCATCAGGTTCCTGCGTAGTACGCACCACACGGGACAAGCAGATATACAATGTTTATTCCGTCCTGGGTAAGACGATAAACTGCATCCGCGTCCTGGGTAAGACGATAAACTGCATCCGCGTCCTGGGCAAGACGATGAACTACATCCGCGTCCTGGGCAAGACGATAAACTGCATCCGCGTCCTGGGCAAGACGATGAACTACATCTGCGTCCTGGGTAAGACGATAAACTGCATCCGCGTCCTGGGTAAGACGATAAACTGCATCCGTGACCTGGGTAAGACGATGAACTACATCTGCGTCCTGGGTAAAACGATAAACTGCATACGCGTCCTGGGTAAGACGATAAACTACATCTGATATTAAGGCCTTTGATCAGGTTTTCAGAAGAGTGGAACCACCTCTTAATTGCTTATGTTCCCAGGTTCACCCTGACCCGGAGTGGTAGCACCTATCAGAGTCCAGCTATGCGCAAATAGTTAACTCCCCTAAAAGGGATCAAAATACTATGAAAGTGTAAAAATATTTTTAAGACCAGCAATACCTTTTTGGAAAAATTATTACCAGCAATACATTTTTGAAAAAAAAAATATTAGCAGCAATAAAACTCTTGTCGGCATTAAATAACCCATTGAAGTTGATATGACGTAAAACAAAACAAACAACAATCAAACGTTGTATATTATTACTTGATGACTGACAATGTAACCTTAATTTTAAAATATTTTTTTAAAAGGCGGAAGGCCTTAAAACAGTACTGAAAAAATAGCAGAAGCACAACGGGCACTCTGGTCGGGGTTTTCGGGAGTAAGACGCGCCGGCCCTGCTTTCAGCAGCGATATAAGGATCCCAAGATTTTTCAGCATCTTTTGCGATCGATCATATATACAAGTCCCCTTTTATAAAAAAAAAAAAACGATTTCAACCTAAGTCAAGTAACAAAACTACTAGGATGCAAGGTGTTATTTAAAGTGCAAGAAACAGACAGGCCAATAAATGAACGGGATTCAAGGAGACGTGATATGAGGACTGACATTGCATTTAAATGTTTCAAGATCGTTGATAGAAAGCTGGGAGAGATCTCCACAAGCGAGAAGTGTGACAGAATTAACAGCTAACAGGGAGTGATTAAATCACTTTGATCCAACTCAGATCATTTTCCTTTTATCAAATAAAATTGATATAACCAAGAATGTCTGCTACATTTACACAAATCAGTTTCATCCAACCCAGTATTTCTTCAAAAATTACTCAATCTTCTTTGATCCCATTTAATGTAACTTGTGTGTTTATCGAAACCAACTTGATCCTTGATTCCATCAAGTATAACAAAAATGTTTAATATCTAAAAAATAAAAATTAAACTGAGTTTCTTTTTTCCAGGTTTTCAGATTTGACGTTTAGTCATCTTGATACAGTTTGTCGTAAGAATCATTGAAAAAGCTTTTAAGTTATTCAGCTAGAATGCGAGCAGGTTTTGTGTCAGCCCGACTGTCTTCTCAAATGAGCAATGGCCAGAAGAAAAAATTCATTCAGGCCTTCAGTAATGGTAACAACATTCATACTCTGGCTTCCATCTTCAAAATCTATTAAAAACCATCAATAGAACGGTGAATAAATAAATAAAAATGTGGCAAGAGTAGAGAGGAAAACTGGATCAATGAGTCACAACAGGAAGAGGGATCATCATTTCAAATTAGAGCTAAAGAGATCAATTGGAAAAGATCGAACTCAATTCATACCACGTTTGGCACTTGCGGGAAAAGTTTCAGATATGACAGTCCAAAGAGCAGAGAAAAAAAAATTGAAAATGAAATCGTACATATAATGTGTTACTCCAGGACAGAAAGTTAGAAGGTTAGAGAGGGCAATGATCTTCTCAAAAAAGTTTGAAAATATATATATATATTTGAACGTTATTTTAATCCTTCATGAGCTTACGATCCTTAGCTATGATTAATTAATGATAAACATGTTGTTTTCGTTTATGATCGATTTCATCACGATTCTTCTTTAAGAGAGTAATCATGTTCAAATTAGTATCCAATAGTGTTGTAAACCTCGGAGGTTCCCAGTTTTTAATCATTTCTAAGATACAATTCAAAGCTTAATATAACAATTGGTATAATATATATATATATATATATATATATATATATATATATATATATATATGTTTTATGTGTGTGTATGTATGCGTGTGTATGTATGCGTGTGTGTGTGTGTGTGTGTGAGACGCTATTTTTGAGCCACGAAAACTTAAGATGAGATACTAAAATCATGAAATGAAAAGGCGCAAAGAATTCCTTTCTATCACATCATGTATCTTGGAGATATGAAGACACAAAACTTAATTGAAGTTGTTTTCCTTACATTTGAGCTTTTCTTCCCGACCATACTGAGCGCCTCACCAAAAGATTTTTCCTCTGGCCGTTCAATCGGACACTTTATATATTTCAGGACCGGCTTGGCGATTTCTAAATTCGAGTCAATTTACAGCTAGGAAAATCAGGGAAATGGAGTTAATAGATTCGAAAAGGCGTTAGAAAATTGTTCTCAAGTTGATTTGCCCCGTGGCGCCTGAAATGGAAAAACGAAGGAGTGGCTTCAGTGTTAATGGTCAAGAACCTTGTTGAATCCGAGTGGTAAAGAGCGGCAAAAGGAAATTGAATAATAATTGCGCATGCGTGTATCCGTGCGAGATGGAGGCAGCCAATCGAAACGAGTGGTGTTTCACTTGAATGCAAATCGTATTAAGAACATCTCATTGCGCAACAGTAGTTTTAGTTATCATGAAGAATTCTTGAATTTCGCCTGTTTCATTCATTTGTTCTTTCTTTCTTTCTTTGATTTTGAGTATTTTCCTTGTATGTGCTTACACACACACACACACACACACACATACATACATACATACATATATATATATATATATATATATATATATATATATATATATATATATATATGACTGTGTGTGTGTTTAAATCAGTCTTTCCTATTTCACAGTTAGACCATGCTTTCTGTAAGATTTTATTATGAAAGTCAATCTTTTCCCAATAAAAATAGTATCAACCAATTGATGTTGGCAAAATGTTCCGTATAAATATACGTTAAATATTAATATAAGTTTCCACTGGTTGTAAAGTGGGAGATCGATTTTCTATTGCTTTTAAGTAATAGACTGATTTTCCATAGAATTACTAGTATATGGAAGATGTATTATGCAAATCAATGTTTACCTAATCAAATTGATATTAACCGATTGATGTTGGCAAAATCTTCAGGATAGATTTACGTTAAAAAATAATATGTTTCTACTGGATATAAAGAGGAGGATCGTTTTTCTGGTGTTATTAAGTAATGAACTGCCCCTCCCCCGAGAATTACTACACGATGTCAGATTTTATTATGCAAGTCAATGTGTTCACAATAAATTTGATATTAATCTATTGATGTTGGCAAAATTTTCAGGATAGATTTACGTTAAATATTAATATGTTTTTACTGGATATAAAGAGGAGGGTCGATTTTTATTGCTATTTAGCAATAAATTAATCCCCCACTAGAATTACTATACGATGTCATGGTATATTTACTCCTGTCACGCCAGGGCGTCTAAACTGACCGTATGGTGAAAGGGGGTAAACTAGAACGACTGTTTCAATTAATTTGAAAGGGTGTATTCACTTAAATGCAAATACGCTTCGGAAATGTATGGATCCACTTTATCTCCCCCAGCTATGGGTTAATTTGTAAGACTTATAATCATTGAAACCATTATTAACCAAAAGTCATTCAAATCCAAAAATATTTTCTGGATTTAAATAAACTGCAAAGGGTTGGTAACCCATAGAAAACGAATTAATCAATGAGCTTTATGATGCAAGTTAATTTTTTCAAAATAAAGATGGAAGTCTTCAGGATCTCTATCTATAAAAGGCAGGATGTGTGTGTGTGTGTGTGTGTGTGTGTGTGTGTGTAACGAATGAAACGGCCGCAATTTTCGACGGATTTGCCCCAAAATTTACATGCACATGCTCCAAGTTAGCGGGAAGGTCAAGACCTGCTTTGCATTTCCCAACTCCTATCGATAGTGGAAATAATCGATTTTTTCATGCTTCTACGGCACTTTTCATGTAGTTTGCGGTCATTTTCTACTGGCCAGAGTGAGAGCCTATAGCTGGCTGCCACGAATAGGCAGGAAGATTCAATTGCTCAGCGTGAGAGCCAACAACTGACTGACACGAATGTTAACTTGCATGCTAGCATGCAAAAAAAATTGATAGCTGCATTCGTCACAAGTGGAAAAAATTTAAATCTGCATGGCACTTTACTCCAATTGGCTCATTCGCTTGCTTAAACTCAACGTTGATTCTGATTCCGCACAACTGGGTTGGATGTGAAAAAGTATTTGTTGTTAACATTCTTTTTTCATTCGGTTTTTCCAGTTACGAGTCCTTTTTTAAAGTTGATCGTTTTGTGTTCATTTTGTTTAGTTCTTTTTTCGTAACAGATTTAATGTTTAGTATAGAGCTTAGAAAAAATTCGCAGTGTGAGATAGGCAAGCAGTAAGGCATGTAGCAACACCAGCGCGGAAAAGGGCACTCCTTTAAAGGCAAGGAAGGGCAAAAATATTTTAAGTCAAGTGATAGCGATTGCTGTATGAATCGTACGATTTTTGAATCAAGCCCGGGCAACGCCGGGCCATGCTGCTAGTGTGCTTATATTTAGTTATTTGAGTGAGTGGAGCCTGCGGGTCATGACAAAGATCATCCCGCTTTGAACCTTGTTGACTGGCGCTACATAATCACAGAGAACTGTACCAAATAAAAGAAACCACGTCACTTGACGGACACCACCAACAACAAAAGCTAATTCGTAGAGAAAATAATGACATATTGTAGATGTTAACATTCCATAACACTTTAAATAAAAGATTTGAAAGGGGACCCCTCCTCCATCAATAATGTAAACAGATATAACAGCTACTGGACAGGAGAAACTCGTTTTCCTTAAAATTGTTTTAAGATAAAGATAAAATTCATCCAAAAGAGGTACTGGCTGCTCAGTCAATGAAGGCCAAATATTTCCTTATAAGGAAACGGTTAATATTGCCATGTACCATCTGAAATTCGGCTTGAAGTATCCGTTTGATGTAGATGGTTATGTAATTAAATAGAAAAGTATTTAGATCTAAGTAATTCCGTTAAAGTATTAACGTCTTTTCTTTTTCTTTTTACACCGCCATGTTTATTTATCTGACGCAGCAAATAAAGAAATATACGTCATTTGTTTTGATAATTGTTAATTTTCTTTTTCGTCCCCAACACCTAAACAAAATATTTTTTTTTAAATAATGAATTTATTTTTTTAAATCCGACAGTATTTTTTTATTGAAATAAATGTTATGTAAACAACTGTCTATATTTCTGAGATGAGATTTTCTAACTAATTACACTATTTACATCGTTCGGACTATTGTCCTGGTCTTATTGTCATATTCACAACGTTTCGATCGCTGTACGCTCCGGCCTTCTTCAGGATCTGTTTATATTTCTGAGATGTGGTATTGTAATTATTTACATCGTTCAGACTATTGTGCCCATCATTATTATCATATTCACGACGTTTCGGCCATTGTACGCTCCGACTTTCTTCTGGATTTGTTTATATATTTGAGATGAGGTATTGTAATTATTTACACTATTTACATCGTTCGAACTGTTATCCTCATCTTTATTGTCATATTCACAACGTTTCGGCCGTTGTGCGTTCAGGCATTCTTCAAAATCTATCTATATTTTTGAGATGACGTCTGATTGATTAGTAATTAACGCACCTCTAATAGGTCTATGGGTTTATTTCGCTATTTTTTAGTCTTGATCACCACATCTAAGGCGGTAAAGCCACTAAGATACAAGGGGGTTACTGGTTACGGAAGTATTAGGAGCCGTAAATTAATGAGATCTCGATGCTAGTCTCCTACTGCGCTTGAATTCAAAAAATCTATTTATCATAGCGAAAAGCTCACCCGAACAATTAACATGAAAATTAAAGAAAAGACACAGGGAGGCCGTCTAACGGCGATGAGAAAATGACTGAAGGCGAGATGCCAGGTCAGTACCGATATTATTGCCGATTCTTTTTTGGATTTCATCAAGGAGCTCAAGGCAAATATCAGCGGCACCGGATTATATGTGGCAGCAATATCCTAAGTATGGATGAATGGTAGACGTATATAGATATCGTAGACGTATATAGATGTAGGGGAGATTCTGGAGAGAAAAAATTGTCTAGCACAATGAATTGAACCAACTTGCTTAGGAGCTTATCTAGAAATTGATTCGATCTAGTCTTCGCATCGTGCTATTATTAGTTTTGCGATGATATTGTGTATGAGCCCGGTCCGAGTTTGACCGTCGAATCTTATTAGATCAGTGCACTTTCAATACATTTTCTTCTTAGTGAATTATTTTCTCTTCTCAGTGCGTTTTGATGCTGTATGACCATCAGATGCTCATATAGTCTTTTTTTAAGCTGTCTAGATGTTTCGTTGATCTACTTGATTTTATTTTCGATATTTCTGCTTTGTTATTCCTGTTTGTGCTTTTATTGTCTGTCATCCCTGAAGACGCCTACTACATGGAGGTGAAACGTGTTGTCTGTAAAAACAAAACAAGTTTTCCACTTTTTCTAATTATCATATTTTTTGTCAGGATAATTTTTTAATCGAATTTACCCGACGCAAGGCAGTAAAGCCACTAAGACAAAAGGGGGTTACTGGGTGTGAAAGAATTAGAAAACAGAGACGTTGCGAAGAAGCGAAAACAATAGAAATGTAATAAGGAAGGTAGCAGAGAAGGGTTGACATTGCATTTAAATTTTTGAAGTTTGAATTTGTCCAGAAATTACGGAACTGGAAGAGAGTTCCACAAGCGAGAAGTGATATATTAATATAAATGCATATATTGAAATTACAGACGAAGAGAAATAATATAATTTAAAGCACACTGATAATCTGATGCGAGTCGGAAGTGCTGAGAAATGCTAGTTTAATGCTAGTTTAATTATATATATATATATATATATATATATATATATATATATATATATATATATATAGTATATTTTTGTTTATACGTTATTTTTATTGACACAAATATTAAAGTCAGTTTCCTGTTTATAATAACCGGTATTAACAACATTTACCGGCCTGAATGTCCGAGAAATCTCTAACAAAATATGTGTCCCCCGAAAGGAATTGAACCTGTATACTAAAGGAAATCATCATATAACCTGACGTGCTATACTATTTAGCTACTGAGGAAGCGTCTGCTTAGCAAGGTTTCTATGCGATTTCTCGGACATTCAAGCCGATAAATGTTATTAATACTGTTTATTATAAACAGAGAATTTACTTAAATATTTGTATGTATAAAAATAATGTATAAACAATAAATATATTAAAATAATTATCGGACTTAGTCCATTTCATAATATATGACGTCATTTATTTACGTTAAGATACGTTTCTAGCAAATATGAGCGTTCCAGAGAAATCATGGGAAATTTGTAGTTTAAAAACAGTAATTTGACATTACTAACCAAACCCTTCATCTGTAGCTAAATGGTATATCACGTCAGGCTATGTGACGGTTCCCTGTAGAATACAGGTTCGATTCCTGTCGGAGGACAGACGTATTTTCTACGATATTGCTTGGGCAGTCAGGCCGGTAAACGTTGTTAATACTGTTTATATTAAACAGAGCATTTATGTAAATATTTGTATCTATAAATTTATATATATATATATATATATGCTGCGAGGAGTAAATTATCGCCATATAAATATTTTGAATTTCCCGGATGTGCTTCTTTATTTTTTATTTTGTTGACTGCACCCTAAAGTAGGGTAAGTTGTGCACCGTCTGTCAGAAAATGAGCACCGTGGCGCAATGCACTCCGCCAAACATTTTGGAAACGGCATACTGTACTGTTTGCCTTTCGCAGCGGAATCTCCAATACGTATATGTCAGCGTGTTTGGGTGTTAATCGTATTAAGTCAACATCAGGTTGTTTGGAGTGATCCCTAGTGATGCTGATGTTATGCTTTCATTCATCTCTCCACAGTGTCTCAGACTGAATACATAGGCCCACATCAAGAAGTAGTGCTTCCCTGGGTCAAAAGGGTGGCTGCTGGAAGACTCAATATGTGGCAACAGAACTCTGCACTATGCCACACAAGCAGGAGAACTACGACTACATCACGCACTTACACCTAACTTCCCATTCACGAACTTAAACAAAGGGATCATCCAGAACAGTTGCAGAAGATTCTGAAGTCGTTTGGGGCCCATGGTTGAAGCCAATGATGGATTTATAGAATAGATTTACTCTTTAGTATTTGAAGATATTT